>PVKP010006560.1:0-82291 GCA_004027715.1 Plecturocebus donacophilus
GCCACGTCCAAACCCAAGGTGACTTCTTGGTGTTTTAGAGCTGGAAAGAGGCAGAAACATCATCTTATTGAATGTGACCATTTTGCAGAAGAGGAAAACGAGGCCCAGAATGGGAACATGACATGCCCACCTTCAAGGCACAGGCAACACACTTTACTAGACTCCATCTCACTGGGAAGAATTGTATTTCCCCCAGAGACAAGTCACTGCTGGTCTCACAGATGGACTAGAGGTTACTCCAGGCCACCTCTGCTGACACTTAAACACATTCTCATGCAACACAGTAAGACCAATTATCATCCCCAGAAGCCAAGTGGCATCTGAAACCCTGGCACTGTCCTGGGAGACCGCAATCCCACATCCGCTGGTTTCTCCCATGATCCATGCCCCATCTTCACTTCAATCATGTTGACAGCCCATCTCTCTGACAGCACCCCCAGTATCCCATATAGTGGAAGTCATCAAATTCAGTAAAAACTAACCTGACAGGCTGAAATGAAAACAAAGACGAAGAAAATGATGGCCAAAGTCCGGTGCATATTTAAAGTAGTTCAATAATGCACAATATCATTCTTAATCATAAAAAGCCATTGCATATGATTAGGACAATCATACCAAAATTGACTGTCACCGCTGATCACGGAATCCTACCGCAGAACCCGACAGAGATGAGACACTTGGATTCAAATTTGATGTCGATTTGCCGAACACCCAATCTCAGACCCCCTTAAACTTCTCATTCGGTGTAATTTCAGGTTGCTCTATCTTTCATCCCAGACAGCAACCTTTAATGGAGTTAATTAAAGGCACCTTATAAAAGTCCTGCTGTAGTTTTTTTGATTACAGTTATAAAATATACTATAGTAACCTTTCCTGCTTTTGTAATTACAGGTTTGTGAAATTTCCAGTTATTTCCCCTTTATGAAGGATCACCTTTAAAGGAAGTTTCCCTGGTCATTGTTATGTGGCTTTCGGTTTGATACCAGAAATTATCAACAACTACAGCACGCTATTACAGGCCATAACATCCATGTCATGTAATGTTGCCTGTAATTACAGGCTACCTTAAATTGTTTATCTTCCTATTGTCAGCCCGCACTGTGATTCTGTTTACACATCTGTTTCTTCCACTAGATTCTGAAAGGTTCAAGCACTGGCACCTGCAATATGTAATTCATCTCTGTATTCCTAGTGCCAAATGTAAAGCCTACCCTGAAAGGTTCTTATTTCCTGAGTAGATAAGTAGTTGAATGGGAATCAGAGATACTATTTGGAATGCTTCCCTTCTTTTGCTCAATCAAAAAGCATCTCTAGCCGGGTGTGGTGGCTTACCCCCATAATCCCAGCACTTTAGGAGGCCAAGGCAGGTGGATCACTTGAGGTCAGGAGTTCAAGACCAGCCTGGCCAATGTGGCAAAACCCCATCTCTACAAAAAAAAAAAAAAAAAAATTTGCTGGGCACAGTGGCAGGCAACTGTAATCCCAGCTACTCAGGAGGCCGAGGCACAAGAATCGATTGAACCCAGGAGGCGGAGGTTGTAAGCTGAAATCGTGCCACAGCACTCCAGCCTGGGTGAATAGCAAGACTCCTCCGCCTCAGGGAGAAAAAAAAAAAAAAGCACTTCCTCCTTCAAGTATCTAATCTATGCATGATACTGATTTGTTTGATGCCTTTTTCTTTAAATACTATCTGAAGGAAATAATCATAAATATTAAAAATTTTAATCTTGGGCCAGTTTCAGTGGTTCATGCCTATAATCTCAGCACTTTCAGAGGCTAAGGCAGGAGGATTGCTTGCGCTCAGGAGTTCGAAACGAGCATGGGCAACATAACAGTCCCCATCTCTAGAAAAAGAAATTTTTAAAATAAGCTTGGATAAGTTTGGCATGGTGTTGCATGCCTGTAGTCCTGCTACTCAGGAGGCTGAGGTGGGAAGACCATATGAGCCTAGGAGGTGGAGGCTACAGTGAGCTGTGATTGCACCACTCTAGTCTGAGACACAGAGCAAAATCCTGTGTTTAAAAAATATATATATTTTCTTGGAATAGCAAGACAAATGTGACTTATAGTTGTTTCTTCTTCTTCTTCTTCCCCCTCCCCCGCTTCTTCTTCCTTTCTTCTTTCTTCCTTCCTCCTTCTCCTTCTTCTTGAGACAGAGTCTCATTCTGTCACCTAGGCTGGAGTGCAGTGGCATGATCTCAGCTCACTGCAACCTCTGCCTTCCAGGTTCAAGCAATTCTCCTGCCTCAGCCTCCTGGGTAGCTGGGATTACAGGTTTCCACCACCATACCCAGCCAATTTTTGTATTTTTCATAGAGACAAGGTTTCACCATGTTGTCCAAGCTGGTCTAGAACGGCTGACCTCAAGTGATCCGCCCATCTCAGCCTCCCAAAGTGCTAAGATCACAGGCATGAGCCACTGCACCACAGCTATAGTTTCTTTTTTATGCTGTTTTGTATTTTCCAAATTATCTTAAATTAATATGTATTTCTTTACAATCTGAGCTATTTACTAAATGGAGCCTCTAGATTTTAATATAACACAGCTAATCTTTAAAAATATGTATGCACACCTACTGTGTGCAAAGCCCAGTGAATGGGCTCCAGTGCAGACTGACCTCTGCAAGGGAGGTGGTATTTACAAGCTTAATATCACTCTCCATTATTCCTGCTTGTGTCACCTTAAGCTAGTCACGTAAGAGCTCTGGCCAAGTTTTCTTATTGACAAAATCAAAGGGGTAGGTAAATGCCAAGGTTTCCAAGGTTCCTATGGATCCCCAATTATATAATCAAAATAACTCATTTTTCCTAAGAAATAATCCACATCATTAGTAAGACAGAACACATGATCTGGGAATGCAAGTGAGCATGAGATGACTTCTGGGATAAAGACCATCTTCATGAAGAAAGAGATGACAGAGTTAGGTTTGGAAGAACAAGACGTTAGCCTGCACAGAGGACTTGGGAAGGCAGTGCAGAAAGAAGCAGTGGCTGGGGATGGTGGCTCATGCCTGTAACCACAGCACTTTGAGAGGTCGAGGTGAAAGGATTGCTTGAGGCCAGGAGTTCAAGACCAGCCTGGGCAACATAGTGAGACTCCTTCTTTACAAAAAAAAAAAAAAAAAAAAAAAAAAAAAAAAAAAAAAAAAAAAAAAAAAGCCAGGCATTGTAGTGCATGCCTATAGTCCCAGTTACTCGGGAGGCTGAGGCAAGAGGACTGCTTGGGGAGTTTGAGGCTGCAGTGAGCTATTATTATGCCACTGCACTCCAGCCCAGGCCATGGAGCAAGTCTCTGTCTCCAAAATAAAAGAAAGAGGGCCAGGTGCGTTGGCTTGCACCTGTAATCCTAGCACTTTAGAAGGCTGAGCCAGGTGGATCACCTGAGGTCAGGAGTTCAAGACCAGCCTGGCTAATGTGGCGAAAACCTATCTCTACTAAAAATACAAAAATTACTCAGGCATGGTGGTGGGCACCTGTAATCCCAGCTACTCAGGAGGCTGAGGCAGGAGAATTGGTTGAACCCAGGGGGCAGAGGTTGCAGTGAGCCGAACCTCCAGCCTGGGCAACAAGAGCAAAACTCCGCAAAGAGAGAAAGAAAAAGAAAGATAGAAAAGAGAAAGAGAAAAAGATAGGAAGGAAGGAAAAGGAAGGAAGGGAGGGAAAGAAAGAGAAGAGAGAAGCAATGTGAGCAAAGGCATGAAAGGCATGGTAGAAGCTGGGGCTGGGGCATATGAGAAAAGCAAACTGGCACACAAGTAAAGGAAGAAGTGGATGGGGGAAGCTAAAATGTCAGTGTGATGGTTAATTCTATGTGTCCACTTGATTAGGCTGTGGTACGCAAATATTTGATCAAATACTAGTTTAGATGTTGCTGTGAAGGTATTTTTAGATGAGATTAACATTAAACTCTAATAGGCCTTGCGTAAGGCAAATTGCCCTCTAGGATTTGGTGGGCCTCATCCAATCCACTGAACGCCTTAAGAGAAAAAAAATATTGCCCCACCCCAGAGGAACAGGGAATTCTGCTTCCAGATTGTCTTTGAACTTGAGCTGCAATATCAACCCTGAGTCTCCAGTCTGCCAGCTTACCCTATAAATTTTAGACTTGTCAGCCTCCACAATCCATGGGCCAATTCCTTAAAATAAATCTCTCAATAGGTAGATAGATACATACATACATACACATACAAATGAATGGATAATTGATACATAGATACATAGATGAATGGATGATTGAGATGATAGGTAATAGAGAGATAATAAAGGTGATTGATAGAGATGATAGATTAGCTAGATGACAGAGGTGATAGATGATAGACACAGATGATAGATTAAGTAGTTAATAGACAATAGAGATGACTGATAGGTGATAGAGATGATTGATAGGTGATAGAGATGATAGATATATAGATAATAGAGATGATAGATAATAGATTAAATAGATGATAGAGATGATAAGTAATATAGATGATAGAGATGATGAATAGATTAGGTAGATAGAAGATAGATGCGACAGGCAGATGAAAGACAGATAGATGATAGAGATGATAGGATGATAGGGAGATAGGCAGACATGACAGGCAGACAGATGATAGGTAATCACACACATACATCCTATTGGTTCTGTTTCTCTGGTCTCAGGTTGAACCATGTGGTTCAACAAGTAGAAACCCTTGAGATGACAGAGCGAAAATTATGGGGCTAGGTCTTTAGCTAAAACAAAACTGTATGTCTCTGAATTGATTGGCCAGCACAAGTTACAGTAAAAGCCTCTTAGCCAGCAAGATGGGGACTGATGGCCCATCATTAGCAAAACGTGGGTGAGAGTGTGGAGTCATAAAAAGATGATAAAAGTACACCTGCAATATCATAGATTAGCTTAACATGTATAAATATGCATCCATTCTTTGGGTACATGCTCACTACTTGAATTTCTGCCTTATTTTCAAATCTCCTGTTTCATTTACTTGAAATGGAGCAGTATCTTAAAGACACTTAAGAGCAACTGATCTGCACATGTACCCCAGAACTTAAAGTATAATTAAAAAAAGAGCAGCTGAAGCCCAGAATCGTCCCAGATTTATATAATCATTCCTCAAATTTTACAGTTGCTTTGGCTGCACTCAATTTGACAGCAGTTGTTAAGCAATTTGCCTTTATTAAGTCTTTCCCAAGCATTCAACTTAATTTTCCTAGAAATGACAACTCTATTACTTTTATACACTCCATCAGTACGGCAGTATTTACCTAATTCTGTAATTGCCATAAGAAATATATTTGCATGAACAGGTTTGGGGACAAGTGTAATTGACTCTTGATAAGCATGCAGTTTCCCTGATTGGAACAGCTGTGAACGTCGCTGGGACGAAGGCATTGGTCAGGGGGGTTTATAGAGGAAAGTAAGAGCACTGGTTTGCAGAAAGAGGTGGTTAAGTGGAGGTTAGTTAGAAGCAGTGGTGTGCTGGTAACTGTTTAACAACTGGCTCTGGGCAGATGGCTGGTTCCTGGTGTTTGCAAGTATCTGTGGTGCTAATATTCCCACTCCCAGCATGACATTACTGAAGGTGGAGTTGGAAAGAGATGTGTACAACTGGTGACCAAGAAAAGCTCCAGTGCACCTTGGGTAGGAGCACGCTTTTGGCCATGACAACCATCAGTCTCTCCAAGTGGACCACGTAGCAAGCAACAAGGCTCTTGAAAATGTCCAGGTTGTTGTCTTCAAATAGTTTACTTTAAAAAGAAGAAGGAAAACAAGAGAGGCCAGGCGTATGGTGGCTCACACCTGTAATCCCAGCACTTTGTGAGACCAAGGCAGGAGGATCACTTCAGGCCAGGAGTTCAAGACCAGCCTGGGCAACATAGCCAGATCCCATCTCTATAAAAAAAATTCAAAATTTAGCCAGGCATGGTGGCCCATACCTGTAGTCCCAGCTACCTGGGAAATTGAGATGGGAGGATCACTTGATCCCAGGAGTTCGAGGCTGCAGTGAGCTATGATTGCACCACCGCACCCCAGCCTGGGCAATAGAGCAAAATCCTGTCCTTTAAAAAAAGAAAAAAAGAAAATGGCTGTGTGTGATGGCTCACGCCTGTAATACCAGCACTTTGTGAGACCGAGGTGGGTGGATCACAAGGTCAGGAGTTCGAGACCAGCCTGCCAACATGGTGAAACCCTTGTATCTACCAAAAATACAAAATTAGCCGGTCATGGTGGCACGTGTCTGTAATCCCAGCTACTCAGGAGGCTGAGGCAGAAGAATTGCTTGAACCTGGAGGTGGAGGTTGCAGTGAGTCGAGATGGTGCCTCTGCACTCCAGCCTGGGTGACACAGCGAAACTATCTCAGGAAAAAAAGACTGAGTGTGGGGGGAATATTTTGATGAAAAAAACCTCTCAGCATTGCACTTCTTTTCCGCTCTGCTGTGCCTGTGCTCCCCATCACCGTGTTGACACCTGCAAACTCCTCTCCTGGAAAAGCCTTCTGAGTCACCTGCACATTCATATAACCCCAAATTCCAAATAGAGTCCCAGGATGTTATAGTAAAGAGACCATGGGATGGAACTGAACAGGGGCAGGCTGGAACTCAGCCTAATGTGCAAAGAGAAGCAACTGGGGGGAAAGGAGCCAGAAAGGAAAGGAATGGGTCTGATGGGTCTGTTGGCTAAAGTGAGAGAGTTATGGAGTCTCTGGAACACAAGCCCAGGTCCTGGGTGCATAGCTATCTTTGCACCAGTCCACAGCCACCCAAGCCTTCTGCAGCCAAGTGCCCTGGAGATGGCTGCCATTTTATTCTCTGGGATTTGCCAAAGACATTAGTCCAGACTGGAAGTCAGGAGTCAAGAGCTCAGTCCAATGGTTTAAGCATCTTGAACTGCCTACCTACTATGAACCAGGTGTTCACTGTGCACAGATCTCATCCCAGCCCTGCTACTCTGCAGCCTTCTCAAGTGGTGACTGATTTGAAATTCTTCAGTGGTTTTCAACATTTCACGCACTACCTATCATCTCCTACTCCATCAAAGAACCTGGGTCTCCAGTCCAGCTAAACCCAAAACCCACATTTTTTAGATCCTCCCATCTCAGCTTCCCAAGTAGCTGGGATTACAGGTGTGTACCACCATGCCTGGCTAATTTTTTCTTTTTTTGACAAAGTGTTGCTCTGTCACCCAGGCTGGAGTGCAGTGGCACCTTCTCGACTCACTGCAATCTCCGCCTCCCAGCTTCAAACAATTCTCCTCCCTCAGCCTCCTGAGTAGCTGGGATTATAGGTGGCCACCACCATGTCTGGCTAATTTTTTTGTACTTTTAGTAAAGACAGGGTTTTACCATGCTGGCCAGGCTGATCTCGAACTCCTGACCTCAGATGATCCACCCACCTCAGCCTCCCAAAGTGCTGAGATTACAGGCATGAGCCACCACAACCAGCCTGCCTGGCTAATTTAAAAAAATCTTTTGTCGAGATGGGATCTTACTATGTTGACCAGGTTGGTCTTGAACCCCTGGTCTCCAACCCCCATCTTTTCCTCAGAAGGAAATGAACGTGTTTATAAATATTGTGCTGCAGCTATCACATTATGGAGTTAAGGCTCCAACAGCATAGTCTTGTTGCTGCTTTAAAACACAAGGCAAGAAGCAGCCCTTCCAAGAGTAATCGGTGATTGTTCCAGATCTGGCGAGCATAAATGTTACTATGACAACAATTATTGTAAAATGCATGAGGATAGAAAGAAATTGTCATCATTGTGAAGTTTGGGACAGGCAAGAATGAGAGAATTCTTAGAGATCATAATGAATACCCTGCCATGGTCCCAGAGCTCATTCTCCACCTGCCACCTGCGTGTATGAGCACCCGGTTGGTAAATCATGGAGGTTTGCATGATCTCAAGCTCCTTCCGGGTTGCTCTCGGCCACTTCTACAGATTTCTGCTTCTTGGAGGGTTATCTTGAGTCAGCTCTGATGAGAGACAGCTTGGTTCACTCCAGCATTTCACCTAACTTGCCTCCTAGGTATGTCTCAATCTCATTCCTACGTCAGCAGGTCCTCCACTATAGAATGATGGCTGAGGCTGCAGCAGGTCTCCTGCCACACACCTGAGAGGTAGTGAGTGTCCTATAGATACCCCCCTGCCTAGTGCTTGCTCTGGGGAGAAAGCAACCACAGATCTCCCTAGATTTCAACTCCCAAACAGGTTTTCTCTCCATTCTCAGAGGCCTGCTGGGTCCCAGCCACCTGCCAATGGTGCCCCTCTGTCCCAGTACCCTTTCCCCTTTGGGGCCCCAGGCTAGTCATCCTCACTCTCTTTCCATTTCCCTAAACAAGCCCCAGAAAACTGGCCTCCTTCTTCTGTCCCTCCTGCTCAGATCTGCCTCCAAAAGGAAGCATTGGGGTCCTGGCATCTCTGGATGCTGTCGAACAGGAGGGGAAAGGGGACCAAGGATGTATGGCTATGACTTAGGAGGGAAGAGCAGTTACTGCTTCCGAACTAGTATACCTTTACACTTTGTGATGTCACCTAGGGTGGGAGGAGATGACAAGACCCCAAAGAACAGCCCCGCCGGGCCATAATCTACCTCTGCAGGAGAGGTGGCCCAGGGTCCCTTACCCTCTCCCCTGCATGAGGCTAAACCTGTATTAAGAGAGTATGAATGGGCTGCTCAAGCCTGTAATCCCAGCACTTTGGGAGGCCAAGCTGAGAGGATCACTTGAGGTCAGGAGTTTGAGACCAGCCTGGCCAACATGGCAAAACTCCATCTCTACTAAAAATACAAAAACTAGCCAGACATGGTGGCAGGTGCCATAGTCCCAGCTACTCAGGAGGCTGAGGCAGGAGAATCACCTGAACCGAGAAGGCAGAGGACGAAGTGAGCTGAGATGCCGCCACTGCACTCCAGCCTGGGCGACAGAGCAAGACTCTGTCTCAAAATAAATAAATGAATATTTAAATATTTAAAAAATAGTGTTTCCCCAAAAACTCATATGCTGAACCTCTAACACCTCAGTGTGATGGTATTTGGAGATGGGGTCTTTGGGGCTAATTAGCTTTAGATAAATTCATGAGGGTGGGGCCCTCATGATTTAGTGCCCCTTCTACAAAGAGGCACCAGACACCTTGCTCAAGCACGCGCGCTCTCTCTATTTCTATTTCTATTTCTCTCTCTCTCTCTCTCTCTCTCTCCACCATGGGGACACACAGAGAGAAGACAACCAAGTGTAAATCAGGAAGACAATTCTCACCAGAAATCAACCATGCTAGCATTTTCATCTTGCTCTCCCAGCTTCTACTACTGTGAGGCTGGAAAACTTTTCTAATAGATAGGTAGATAGACAGATAAATGATATATATAGATAGATAGAAATTACATATGTGTATGTGTGTGTGTGTGTGTATATATATATATAGATAGATAGAGAGAGAGAGATTGATTGATTGATTTTGAGAGAGAAAAGTCTTGGTGTGTAACCCAGGCTGGAGTGCAGTGACATTATCATAACTCACTGTGACCTCAAACTCCTGGGCTCAGGCAATCCTCCTGCCTCAGCCTCCCAGGTAGCTGGGACTACAGGTGTTCACCACCACACCCAGCTACTTTTTAAATTTTTTTGGTAGAGATAGAGTCTCACTGTGTTCCCAGGCTGGTCTCAAACTCCTGACCTCCAGTGATCCTCTTGCCTCTGCCTCCCCAAGTGCTGGCATTCAGGTGTGAGCCACTGCACCTGACCCTGTTTTAACACTTAAAGTATAGCTTTACATTTACAGGAAGATTGCAACCATGGTGCAGAATTCCCACATGCCGCACTCAAATTTCCCCATCATTAACATCTTACGTTCCCTTGCCACATCTGCATAATTCGTGAACCGATATCGAGACATTATTATTAGCTAAAGTCCATACTGTAGTCACAGGTCCTTACCTTTTAATTAATGCCCTTTTCCTGTTTTCAGGATTTCACCCAGGATACCCCATGACGTTCACTCCTCATGACTCCTTAGATTCTTCCTGGCTGCCACAGCTTCTCCGACTTTCTTGGTGTTTGGCCTTCTCTTTACTTGCAGTGAGGGCCCCTGCACTCCAGCCTGGGCAACAGAGCTAGACTCCATCTCAAAACAAAAAATAAAAACAAAATGATGCATTTGTTTTTGGGTAGATGGAGAGGTGATTTCTGGTCTTCTTGTCCTGTAAAGGAAAGTTGGTAATTGGCACTGTCAGTGTGTCTTTCGGCAACGCTCTGGTTGGGAACTTACAGGGGAGATACGTGATGACGTACGACAGACACACAGAAAAGCAGTCAAATCGCAAGTGTACCACTGGATGGGTGCTCTCAAGGGGAGCGCACCCATGTAAGCGGCACACAGATCACTAATAACAAGAGCACCGCCCGCATTTGCAGCCCCCTGGTCCCTTCCAGCTCACTACCTGCCTCTGAAGAGCCGTCCCTGTCCTTGGATTCATCAGCGTGGTTTTTGAACTTTGGAAACACAGCGTCACGCGGTACACGTCTTCTGCATCCACCTTCCTCTGTTCAGAGCTTCCTTTCCTTTAGTTTCCTGAGAATGATTCTTTTTGTGGCAGAAACGTTCCACGCTCTCAACCCACGTTCCTGGAACCAATAGTGTCCAAGGAAAGCCAGCTTCCCGGCGCAGCGACTGCTGTGGCTGCCGGGGAACCACTCAAGCCTCCGTGGGTGAAAACAGGATCTCAGGACCCCCAGCTCGCCATGGCGAAGGGAAAGTTCAGCTTGGGAAGTGAGCCACACAACACTGCCTTCCTTTTTGTTCCCAAACAGACGGCTGTCATTGGACAAGCCTGTGTCACAGCCTCACCCAAAAGCCAGGTTCTTGTGACCGGGTTGCGGGCCGCGGGGGCGGCTCGGCTCCCCGACGGGAGGTGCCCGGGCGTGCTCAGGCCCTGGGGCTCCTGTCCGCCCAATAATGGGTAGGAGGCCCTGGCGCCGTGAAACTGTCCAAGGAACTATCGGACCCCAAGAGCTTTGGCAGAAAAGCCATTTATCAGGCAGAGAGAGAAAGAGAAGTAGAGAGAGACGGAGAAAAGCCAGCTCCCACGCTGTAGTGGGAGGGGAATCCCAGAAACGGGAAGCCGCCGGGCAGGTGAGGGGCAGGAGGTCTTTTAATCTGGAGCTTACTCCCGCCCCATTCAAGTTCTCGTCCTATGAGAGGAGTTTCTTTAAACTTCCGTTCGAATGACTGATCTTTGATTCTGACACCTGATTGGCTGGTTGGCCCAGAGTCCGCCCATAGCTTTTGGCGGGCTTTTCTACTGGGTGAGGCTCACCTGGCCAGTCTACCTTCCCCGGCGGGCGAAACAAAAGAGGTTCACCTGGGCAGTCTACCTTCGCCGGCGGGCGAGACAAAAGAGGCTCACCTGGCCAGTCTACCTTCCCCAGCGGGCCGAAGTTAGACAAAGACCTTTCAGCTCCACAAAGACCTCTCTGCTCCGGTCCGGAGACGTGAAAGAAGGCAGGTCAGGCGCCTCGCGGGGAAGTTCTGGTCTTTGAAACCACGCCCCTTGTGGACCCAGGAAGTTACCACATTCCCTCATTCTGAGAATAATCAAAGGTGACATGTCTCCCCAGATGGCCTCCCTCACATATTGCTCACAAGGAAATTCCTTGTGAACCCCTAAATCTTGCAGACTACATATCTCCCCTATAAGTTCTAATCCTGAGCTCTGTTGAAAGACACACTGACAAAATAATTTACCATTTCTTCCAGCCAAACCCTGTGACTACAGGCCCCTGACTTTAGAAAACTTGGCGTTTGGGAACCCTTTCTCCATCCCTTTGAGACATAAGTCTCCTACAATGCAGAAATGTTTCTGGGAGACATCTCTTTGAAATGCAAACATCTAGGGTGATAGCTCTTCCGTCTCCCTGTTCTTAGTCGGATGCTAAAGGCCTAACTTCCTGGGCACCTTTTCCAACGTGCAAAACTACCTCCTGTCCTAAAGATATGAAAAGTTTACTTCTTCTCCAGGTAAACACCAATTAACAAACTCAGATGAGCTAATCATATCCACCCCTTAGCATCCTTCGGTACCTTTCCTTGAGTCTACCCAGCATTGAAAAACGCCTTTTGTTCTGGCAGATTCTGTTTACACTAAAGTCTTTCTTCCCTACTGCAAAAGTCTTGTTCCCGGACCAAAAGGGTCAGGCTGCTATTCTTGTGGTCCAATAACAAGATGCAGATGAATTGGGAAAGAAGAGAGTTTATTTCTGTAACTGGGTACAAGGAGAATGCTGAGAAAATCTCTCCAGACCAATTCATCATTATAAAGTTTTCCAGAGCTTATATATCTTCTAAGCTGTATGTTTATGTGTAAGTGTGTATGACACTAAAGACATAAATAATTAATTTCTTCTAATCTGTAACTAAGGTTTGAGTCCCAAAGAGCTTCCTCTGGAGCCTCAGTAAATTTACTTGCACTAGACGAGTCTGGGTGCCAGGGATGATTACCCTTATCTTGTCTCCAGCTAAGTCATGAAGGTTTGAGAGTCCCTCTAGACCCCCAATAAAACTTGTTTGTGGAGGTCTGGGGAGTTTCTTCAGACCCACAATAAAAGCTTGTTTAATCGTAAATGGGTCCTGTTAAGAATTTCCTTGTTATCTTGTCATGTTTCAAGGCCCAGGAAAGGCCTAGGCAAAATTCTTGGTGGGCTTTTTTTAAATTCCAGCATTTGTATGAGGGCCTTGTTCTTTCAGCTTTTGTTTTTAATTTATTTATTTATTTTTGAGACAGAGTTTTGCTCTTGTTGCCTAGGCTGGAGTACAATGGCATGATCTCAGCTCACAGAAACCTTCACCTCCCAGGTTGAAGCAAGTCTCCTGCCTCAGTATTCCAAGTAGCTGGGATTACAGGCATGCGCCACCCCACCCAGCTAATTTTGTATTTTTAGTAGAGATGGTGTTTCTCCATGTTGGTCAGGCTGGTCTCGAACTCCCGACCTCAGGTGATCTGCCTGCCTCAGCCTCCGAAAGTGCTGGGATTACAGGCATGAGCCCCCATGCCCAAGCTTTCAGCTTTTAATATTTAACTTAAGCACTCAGTCAGTGCTGAAACAGTGGTTATGGAGATCTGACCTGCTACAGTCTGAATAAAGCCCATCTGGTGTCCTGTAACAAGTGTCGAGCTTTGTGTCTCTTTAACAGCATGTGATGTGGGCAGAGACCAAGGGAGGTGGCCACTGTGAAGGCCACCTGGTTTCCTCACTTACATGAACCCATTGTCAGGGCTAAGTGTCCAAGGTGCACACAGCCTGCCTGGGGTAATTGGGGAGGAGATTCTGAACCTCCTTGGAGGAGTGATTTTCTTTCTTATGACAGTAGAGATCATTAACAACACCATTCTTACCAAACAAGCCATGCCAGAGGTCCCATGGAGGAGGACTGAATAATGTATGTGAATCTCCCTTTTGAAATTCTTTTCCTGGGGCCTCTCTTAGTCCCCCTCCTTCTCCCTAACTCTTTGGGAAGAGCTTAGTTCCTTTCCCTTTCTTTCAACATTTGCCAGAGACTCAGCCCCCAGTGGGAATTAATGGGATTAAACCCCAGGGAAGCTGGGAGCAGATCTCTTTCTGAACCACAGCCTTTTGTTCTCTGGAGAAGTCAGAGAAAGTGGACCTGCCAGGTGCTGGAGTGGATGACATGAAATGGAAGGTGCCCCCCAGCTCAAATCTAGGTGGCACCCCCCACCCCACTTTTTCATCCCAAAAGGAGGAAGCAATCCTGGATGTTATATGTAACATTTTGATGCCACAAAAGAAATAGCACTGGAAGATAAATCCTCTCAGCAAGGCAGTTGACTTCTATAGAAGGGTGCACCTCATGGATGGAACAATGGTGAGGGCACACCTGGACGAGGGAGGGAAAGGGGTACTTATCCTGACAGAGGTTGCCCCTACTACTGTGTCATTCTAAGGGAATGTGTTCTTTTTCCGGGTCCACAAGGGGGCATAGTTTTAAGGGCAAAAATTTCCCAGTGCCATGCCCCGCCACCCCCCACCACCACCCAGTCTCCATCCCGGAGGCTTAATGGTTATGTTTAAATTTCAGGGACTCGGGAAGAAACTAAGAGTCAATCACTCCAGCAGAAGTTCTAAGGAACTCCTTTCATTGGCCTGGGGTGTTAAAAAAGGTGGGGTTTCCTCCCAGGTTAAAAGTCCCCTTCTTCCACACCCCTTCAGACTCCATGTTTGGGTCCCCTTCCGTGAACACTCTCTTCGTGGAAGCTGTCTTTCTCTCTCCTGGATTTTCCCTCTGGAGTCCCCTTCCATACCCTCTCGTGGAAGTCTGTCTTCCCCTCCTAAACTCCATCTCTGTCTATACCCTTCCACTCAGTGTAGAAGCTGCTTTCCTCTCCTGAATTCCATCTTTCCGGATTCTCTCACTCAGTGTGAGAGTTAGCTGTTTCTCTCTCTCTTCTTCTCCTGTTTCTCTCTCTCTCTTTAAATAAATCACTTTCTACAAACGCTTTTAAGTCCAGCATTTACTGCGCACTGCACCGTGGTCCCCTTTCTCATTCTTGAGAGGGCAGGAGACCAAGAACCTGGAGAAACATCCTCTCAGGGGAACTAAGAGTACCTTAAACCCCTAAACCTCACTATTACAATTCCCCTATTAGCTAGGGTTAGACCATGCAGTGTAGACTAATCCCTATTGGCTATTTTAAAGAGAACAGGGGTACAAGCCAAAGTGGCGGGGTGGGTAGTTTGGCAGGAAGGACAGTTATAGACCAAATTATCTTTAAAAATTCTGATCCCATCAATGGTTGCTTGATGGTTTCGGCAGACCACCATGGCACTTGTATACCTATGTAACAAACCTGCATGTTCTGCACATGTATCTCAGAACTTAAGGTATAATAAAAATAAAAATTAAAAAATATTTTAAAGTAAAAATAAACCAGAAACAAGCTATCTGTAAAAATTAAAATTAAAAAAAAATAAATGAACTGAAAGTAAAGTAGTCTATATGAAAAAAACAAACAAACAAACAAAAACCCTCTCATCCCTGGATCCCTGAATGCTCAGGAGACTGATTTAAGTAATAATAAAACTCCCATCTCCCACACAGCTGGCTCTGCATGAATTTCTTTCTCCATTGCAATTCCCCTGTGTTGGTAAGTTGGCTCTGTCTACACAGCAGGCAAAGTGAACTCACTGAGTAGTTACACTCCCAGGCAGTTTACTGGGTCTCTCACCACCCCATTCCTATCCTGTCCCAAGTCTAAACCCTGATATCCTTATTTGAATCTATTCTTTTTTTTTTTTTTTTCTGGGTTCCAAGACAGGACAGTGAAGAACAACGAAACCAACGAAAGGGTTCCTGGAGTACCTCAGCACCTCCTCCAGCTGAAACTCATTCATTCCACCACAAGTATTCTGTATGTAATAATAAGGTTCCAGACACCATTCTGGTGCTGATATTACCAGAAAGGAGTCCTCATCCAGATCCCGAGAGAGGCTTCTTGGATCTCGGCCAAGAAAGAATTCAAATTACTCCATAAAGTAAAGGCAAGTTTATTAGAGAAGTAAAGAAACAAAAGAATGGCTACTCCATAGGCAGGTAGGCAGGGCAGTAGCATGGGCTGCTCATTGGTTCTTCTATGGTTCTTTTCTTTTTTCTTTTTTTTTTTTTTTTTGAGACGGAGTCACCCTCTGTCACCCAGGCTGGAGTGCAATGGCGTAATCTCAGCTCACTGCAATCTCTGCCTCCTGGGTTCAAGCGATTCTCCTGCCTCAGCCTCCTGAGTAGCTAGGACTACAGGCACACACCAGCACACCTGGCTGGTTTTTGTATTTTTACATAAACACACACAGTATACAGTGTAAGAGTCGGGCTAGGGGATTGTCAGCTGCTCTCAGAGCGTGATGACAGCTAACTGACCGCTACTCAATGTTCCTTCTCACATTTATTTGGCATAGATTTAATAACAGAGGCTCTAAATCAACACACTTGTAGATGACTAACATGGTTAAAAGAGGGGTTCTATGAATGATAAAAGGTTTTGGTTCAGAGCCCAGAGTAAAAGGGGAATTAATGGGTAATTCCCCTTTGACCACCCCTGAAAGGGCCGTCCCACACAAAGTTTACATGAGCAAACAGTTAGAGACAAAGGAATGTGGGGTAAACAGACTTAACTGGAGAAGTTTTTATTGTCCATAATCTTCACCCTATGACCTAATGCTCTAAGATAGAAACTGGCTGCCTTCAGTTGGTCTCACGAAAACCTTTCGGCCTTTCAAAAGGTTTGAGACTAATCTTACACCTCACCTAATATTTCCCTTAATATCTTGCCAACCACCCTGAGTGAATCTCAGCATCTCCCTTTAGCTCGTAGATGGCTGTTTTCTCCCTGTGACTTCATGTTCTCTTCTCTGTGTGAGCCTGTGTCTCTATGTCCAAATTTCCCCTTTTTATAAGGAGACCAGTCATATTAGATGAGGGCCCACCTCTATGACTTCATTTTAACTTGTCCACCTCTTTAAAGATCCTGTCTCCAAATAAGGTCATATTCTGAGATTTTGGGGGTTAGAACTTCAACATGAATGGAAAGAGGACACAATTCAATCCAAACAGGGCCTAAGCTGGTAGAAGCTGGAAGGCATGAGAACAGAACCTGAAGGGAAGAGTAAGGTTGCCCAATGATGGTGCAGGCTAATCCCTACTGAAGGTGGTCTTGATGGAACACTGGGAACTACCCAGGTGGGGCTTTCTGGAAGCCACATATCCCATTAGGATCTCTGACCTCCTCATCTCAGTCTACACGTCTCAAAGAGGCCCCTATGAAAACAAACTTGGAAGGCAGCAGGATAACCTGTACACCCCTTCAACATCATGTGACACAGACCATGAGTACGCAGGCATTGATGACAGGAGAAGGGAATGGGGTGTAAAGGACACGGCCGTGAATGGATAGGGACCACAGAAAATCTTTCCATGAGCACCCAGCCAACCAAAGACAGCCTGGAGGTCACTACAGCATCTAAGAAGTTGCCACAAGATCCAGGATGAGAAATCGTAATCACGGTCGGGTGCTGTGGCTCATGCCTGTAATCCCAGCACTTTGGGAGGCTGAGGCAGGCCTGGTCAGGAGTTCAAGACCAACCTGACCAACATGGTGAAACCCCATCTCTACTAGAATACAAAAATTAGCCAGGCGTGGTGGCGGGCACCTGTAATCCCAGCTACTCAGGAGGCTGAGGCAGGAGAATTGCTTGAACCCAAGAGGTAGAGGCTGCAGTGAGCCAAAGTCGTGCCACTGTACTCTGGCCTGCGTGACAGAGCGAGACTGCATCTCAAAAAAAGAAGAAAAGAAAAACACTGTAATCACTACATCCTCTTCAATCTCATGCACAAACCCCCACTGTGGATTTTCCATGGCAGCTTCCAGAGCTGGGGCCCTCACTGCTGGAGTTCTTTGCTCCAGCCACACTGCGCCACTTTCAACAGGATGGCATTGTTAGAGATCAGACTGTTTCTCAGAAACACTCATCCCCGCCTCTGCCCCAGGACTCTCCACCTCCTTGGGAAGAGTGTCCCTCACTCCCTTTCAGACTTGATCATATAATTTGCTTTGGTCAATGGCATGTGGGTTGATGCAAAGAAGGATCTGAAACATGTTTGTCTGGTTTGGGTGCCCTCTTCTGCTTCTGCCATGGTCATGAGAAGAGTTTCTTCCAGGTAGTGATAATCCCTCAACCTGTTTTCTAGAATGAAGTCACAGAGAGCAGAACCACCCCAGCCAAGCCGATCCATGAATGAGAACACATGACTGTTGTTATGCCATGGAGATCTTTGTTACACAGCTTTGTTGTGGCAGTAGCTAACTGATACACATACTCTTACCCCCAGGGACACTGCCTGTGCCCTTCCCTCTGCCTAGAATAATTTTCTCCTACCTCTTTTTCTTAGGTCACTTCTATGAATTCTTCAGGTCTCAGCTTAAACATCACTTCCTCTGGTAGATTTCTCTACCACACCGCAAGCCTGGATTGTATGTCGTTCTAGCCACACTTTTCTGTATCTCTTCTACTGCTATGCATTCATCACACTACATTGTAATCACCTACTTACTTGTCTGTATCTTCCTATAAATTCTGTGAAGGCAACAATCATATTATTACATGCTGAACTCTGATTCCCCAAAATTCCTATGTTGAAGTCCTATATCCCAGGACCACAGAATGTAGCCATATTTGGTGGTAAGGTCTTTAAAGATGTAATCAAATTAAAATGAGATCATTAGCGTGGGTCCTAATCCAATAATGACTGGTGTCCCCATAAGAGGAAAACAGATATACAAAGAAAAGTCAAGAGGACGACACAGGAAGAAGACAGCCTGTCTCCTACAAGCCAAGGAGAAAGGCCTGGAACGGCTCCTTCCCACAAAGCCCTCTGAAGGAATTGGCCTGCCATCACCTTGATCTCAGGCTTCCAGCCTCCAAAATAGTGAGTGAGTAAACCTCTGTCTTTTGAGCACCCACGTCTGTGGCACTTTGTTTCAGCAGCTCTAGCAAATGAAAATACCTGCCTTATCCAACACCCCAGCGCTGAGCCACAATGCCAAGAAGATTTCATATTTTTTTTTTCAGTAAATGAAAGAATGAATCATCATCCTAGAAAAGCCAGGACATGCTAGTCCAGGGTATACATTTTTTTTTTTTTTTTTTTGAGATAGAGTCTTGCTCTGTTGCCCAGGCTGGAGTGCAGCAGTGTGATCTTGGCTCACTGCAACCTCCACTTCCTGGGTTTAAGTGATTCTCCTGCCTCAGCCTCCCGAGTAGCTGGGATTACAGTCACCTGATACCACACCCAGCTAATTTTTGCATTTTCAGTAGAGTAGGGTTTCACCATGTCGGCCAGGCTGGTCTCAAACTCCTAACCTCAGGTAATCCACCTGTCTTAGCCTCCCAAAGTGCTGGGATTATAGGCGTGAGGTACACAATTGAATTATATACAATTATTGATAACAAATGCCATGGACATTCAGAGAAATCAGACATCATGCATGGGGTCCATATGGAGTAAACTGGACTGGAGGAGGTGCAGAATGACACACCACTTACCATTTCCAGGTTCTAGTGATTTAGGTCAGCTGCACAGGGGGTGTCCAGTAAAACTACAAGAAAGACAAAATTCAAGCTCATGAGAGACATATACACAAAATATAATTAAAGCCCAAGAGAAGAGATGTGTTAGTATGAGATGGCTGAGCAAAAGACTCAGGCGTGATGGCTGTGTTTCAGCAAACAGCTGTAGTGAGAAAAGAGAAGTCTAAATCACAGCATAAGTGAAGATGAGGAGGAAGGAAAGAAAGCACGTTCCAGGAAAAACACAAGACCTAGTTTGGTTAGGTTGTTCAATTAAGTTTAGCCTAAAGCTGCCTCTTGATCTATTTTAAGTTCTACCTAAAGGTTTCTCCATCCACAGTGAACTGTAACCTAACTTGATGTGTAAACAGACCATAACTTACTCTTGTGCCAATCACCAGGTTTCAGCCAATCAAAGTTTGTTTGAACTATGTTCAAACGCTGAGCTGTAACCAGTCAGCTATGTCTGTACTTCACTTCTGTTTTGTGTGTCATTTTCTTTTTTCTGTCCATACATCTCCCACCACGTGGCTGCCCCAGAGACTCTCTGAACTGATGCTGGCTTGGGAGGCTGCCCAATTTATGAATTGTTCTTTGTTCAATTAAATTCTGTTAAATTTAATTTGTCTAAGGTTTTTCTTTTAAGGCAATCATAGAGTTCACGTCACAGAGCCTTAGAGGAGAACACAATAAAGTGGCACTACTTGGGAGGGCCTTGGACACCAATCTGAAAATTTATTTTTCTCTTTTCTTTTTTCTTTGTTTTTTTTTTTTTTTTTTTTTTTTTTAGACACAAGGTCTTGCTGTTGCCCAGCCTGGAATGCAGTGGTACAATCTCAGCTTACCACAACCTCTGCCTCCTGGCTTCAAGCAATACTCCCACCACAGCGTCCTGAGTAGCTGGCTGGGACTGCAGGTGCATGCCACCATGCCTGGCTAGTTTTTGTATTTTTTGTAGAGATAAGGTTCCGCCATGTTGCCCAGGCTATTCTCAGACTCCTGAGACCAAGTGATCTACCCACTCCAACCTCCCAAAGTGCTAGGATTACAGGCAATATCGGCCACAACCAGCCTCAATCTGAAACATTTCTGAATCAATGTCCCTGCATTCATTTCTCATAAAATCCGAAAAATGCAACTATTAGCTCTTCCTCCATCCCCCTACCTTCCCTTAAAGATGCATCCTTTAGCTTGATTATTCATTGCAAAAAACGACCTTCTGCCCTTCTACCTTTTTTACTAGAATTTTCAGTAGGAAATTTATGTACGGTCAATTAGCCCTCCAAGAACACACTCAGCTCTGATGGATGAGCCAAGCCTTGGTTAAGACACTGCTTGGTATGTGTATCTATGTTTGTGTGTCACTGCAGAAAAATGGCAATTAGTCCAGACAATTAATCACCTCCTTCAAATAAAAGCAGCCAGAAATTCTCTCTTATGCACACTTAGATTTGGAGAACCACTTGTCAACCACGGGGCTTGGAGGGAAGCACTTGAACGAATTTCTCTACTTGGCCAATCAAAGTTTGTTCAAACTGTGTTCAACTAAGGCAAACGCTGAGCTGTAACCAATCAGCTACTTCTGAACCTCACTTCTTCTTTATTATTATTATTATTTGAAGATAGGGTCTTTCTCTGTCATCCAGGCTGGAGTGTGGGTGTTATCATAGCTCACTGCAGTGTCAAACTCCTGAACTTAAGTGATCCTCCTGCCTCAGCCTCCCAAGTAGCTAGGATTGCAGGCATGTACCACCACACCCAGCTAATTTTTTTTTTTTTTTTTTTTTTTGAGACAGTCTTACTCTGTCTCCCAGGCTGGAGTGCAGTGACACGATCTCAGCTCACTGCAACCTCCTCTGTCTCCCAGCTTCAAGCAATTCTCCTGACTCAGCCTCCCGAGTAGCTGGGACTACAGGTGTGCGTCACCATGCCCAGCAAATTTTTGTATTTTTAGTAGAAATGGGGTTTCGCCGTGTTGGCCAGGATGGTCTCAAACTCCTGACCTCGTGATCCGCCTGCCTTGACCTCCCATAGTGCTGAGATTACAGGTATAAGCCACCATGCCTGGCCACCCAGCTAATTTTTAAATGTTTTGCAGAGACAGGGTCTTGCTCTGTTGCCCAGGCTGGAGTGCAATAGTGCAATCTGAGCTCACTGCAGCCTCAACCTCCTGGACTCAAGCAATCTTCCCACCTCAGTCCTCTGAGTAGCTGGGACTAGAGGTGCATTCCAACATCATTGTCTAATTTAAAAAAAAAATATTTTGTAGGTCCAAGGTCTTGCTGTGTTGTCCAGGCTGGTCTGGAACTCCTGGCCTCAAGCAATTCTCTTGCCTCGATCTTTCAAAGCACTGAAGTCACAGGTATCTGCCTCCATGCCCAGCCCAGATTCTTTACTTGCCTTGGCACTATCTCCCTTGCCCTCCAAATCGGGATCCTCAGTTTATCAAGATCATCTGTCTCTGAAATAATCATCGTCATTCATTGCATTTGTGTCACTCTCCACTATTCCTGATGATACCAATTATCTCATTGGATTCTCATAGAAACCTGGTGACAGAAGCGGGATGGGGACTATTAT
This sequence comes from Plecturocebus donacophilus, assembly GCA_004027715.1. Taxonomy (NCBI): domain Eukaryota; kingdom Metazoa; phylum Chordata; class Mammalia; order Primates; family Pitheciidae; genus Plecturocebus; species Plecturocebus donacophilus. The sequence continues at coordinate 21,689 of PVKP010006560.1, forward strand.
CTTTGGCAATGAAGTGATTAAATGGGGTTAAGTGATCAGATCAGCTTGGAACTGGCATAACCTGGGACCAGACACAAGGCTCCTAATTCCAAGACCACGTTTGTCCAATCTGAGCCTGCATCTGAATCACCTGGCCTGCAAGCCTCGTTAAAAGGCAGATTGCTGGGCCCCTACCCCACTGTAGGTCTGGATGAAGTTCTCAGAATTTGCTTTGCTGAGAGGTCAGGCACAGTGGCTCATGCCTGTAATCACAGAACTTCGGGAGGCTGAGGCGGGCAGATCACTTGAGGTCAAGAGTTTGAGACTAGCCTGGCCAACATGGCAAAACCCCATCTCTATTAAAAATGCAAATGTTATCTGGGCCTGGTGGTGTGCACCTGTAATCCCAGCTACTCAGGAGGCTCAGGCACAGTGTCACTTGAGCCCAGGAGGCAGAAGCTGCAGTGAGCCAAGATCACCCCACTGCCCTCCAGTCTGAGCAATGAACTGAGAGTCCGACTCCGTCTCAAAAGAAAAAAAATAAAAAGAATAGGCTTTGCTGAGCAATGCTGGAATAGAGAATATTCCAGATGGTGATGGTCCCTGGACCCCATTCTGAGACCCACGGTCTTCAGTGTACCCCCAGGGAACCTCATGGGGTCCTCCCCAAATGCGCAGAGCTGTCTCCTCAACATTATCCTAGCCTAACAGAAAAAGAGTCTTCATTCATCAAGCAGCTTGTCACATACTTGCAAAGAATGGTCTACAACAACAGTCTATTTTTTGCTGGGACCTGTCCCCTGACTGCAAGCAACACCTCCCTGCAGCCGCCTCTCTCTGTTTCCCAGCTTGACTTCCCCCTGTGGAGCTCCCTTAACCTCAGTTTGTTTTGTCTCTTAACATCTTCTGACATTTTCCTGCTATTACATCTGACACCTCAGAGGTAATGGGACTGAATATCACTCATAATTCATAGTTTCCTCTCAATGACTACTGCACTCCTTAATGTTATCTCCAAATGCGGAATCCCCACTGGGGCAATATTGCCTTTTTGCCATCGTCAGTTAATTTGTTCATTTCCATGTACGTTATTGAAAGCACTCTGAGTCTTAATTAGTCCTCTTTAGCTGCTTTTCCCTGCAGCCCCGTGTCACAGAACCAAAGGCACCGAAGCACAGTGAGGAACAGGCCTAATTAACAGGCCCATGATTGAAACTTTGAAAAGATAGATTCTGCAGAAGACATGGAGATGATTCACCTAGAAAATAGGGGAGCTGACGGAGGAAATGAGGGAAGGGAGCGGTTAGGAAGAGCAGCTGGGTTTGGTCAAAAATAATCTGTTATTTGGGGCTGCCCTGCTCTCCTTTCTTTCCAGAAGCTCACCCCCTACTCCAGTTGTGAATGGTTCTGGAGGCACTGCCAATTGCAGAGCCATGATTCCACCCCTGGCTGAGAAGTGGGTACCTGACCAGGATCTGGCCATATGGAAGGCACCACCCTTCCGGCCATGGGGATCATATCAGTTAAGCCATGAACGCAGATTTCTAGCTGACCCACTCAGAGTCCCTTGCCAGGATTTTTCTGCTGGGGATAGCTGGGAGAACTGTCCGTGGGATTTGGGATTAGAGGGTTGGAAGGATGCGAGGCTTTAACTGCCAGGAGTTGTCATTCTCCATGGCATGAAAGAAGCATGCAAAAGAGGATGAGACCAAAGTACAGAAAGCAGCCATGCCAGGAGGTGGAGGGAGATCAGAGAGCCCTGGCATTGTAATCCCAACGTGATGTCCTCATAAGTACATCAGACAAGAACCTCTTTGTTTGGGTCACATGCTGCTAAGACTTCAGCAAGCTCCTTGTGATCAGTTTTGCCGGCCTGCTTCAGCCTGGTTGCAGTTGTGGGGGCCTGACCTTGAGCTGGTCCCAACCAGGTCAACTAATGCTAGGGTAGTGATGTTACATCCTTGTGTTGGTCCCATCTAGGTCAAGAAAGTGACCATGAAGATACTTTTCATTTTCCCCATGCCTTTTTGGTCCTCTTCAAGGAACTGTGTTTCTGCCTCCTTTAATCCTACAAGACCAGTTTTCCTTACATACCTGGAACCTGTTCCCAGTACTAGGATGTCAGCCACGGAATGCCACATCCCTTCGAATGCTGTGGAGTGCATGGCTGGCCACCCCACCTGGGGGACATCCTTACATAGTCAGTGACTACTAAGCTGGTTCCTGCTGTGCACCAGCCTCAGCCCTTCTTCCTGGACTCATGCCACAGGAAATATTTACTGAGTACCTATTATGTGCTTGGCACAACTGAGAATAAAACAGACATGCTTTCTTCCTTAAGGAACTCACAGTCCAGCAAGGTGTGGGAGTTCCTGGAACCTCAGCCTGCCCAGTTAACACAAATTCTCTGCCTTACCTACCCAGGGCAAGGTGGGTATACTCAATGTTCGGTCCACAAGCCCATGGTCCTCATTCTGCAGTGACCACAGGATCTGCTGAAGCTTCCAAGTTGGGAGCTGAGCCTCAGTTTAGATATCAAGAAAAGAACCATCAAAGAACTATGACGTTTCAGTGATCGCTGTGGCAAAGACCCGATGAGGATTCTGCATGGCTGCAAAAACGGACTTGCAAATTATACATGCACCTTGGCAGGGTGAGAAAGAGCATGCCAACTGAGTCTCCACATGTGATTGGGGCATTGGGTTGAAGCCCAAGCCCTTGGCATGGTATTCAAGGCCCTTCCCCACCTGGCTTCACCCTGTTCTTTTGAGCTCATCTGTACCCAAGGCACGTCCCCATAATTCCTGAATCTGAGCACCACACAGTCATGCTTCCACCCCTCAGCCTTTTGCGTGTTGCTTTTTCTGTTTGGGATACACCTCCCCACTTGACCAAACCCTATACTTCACTGGAGCTCTGGCTCCCACTCACCTTCCCTGTGAAGTCTTGTTGGTTCCTTCAGCCCACACAGTCCATGAGATTAGTAACCACTGCCTTCCTAGCATATTCATAATTTTCTTTTTTTTTTTTGAGATGGAGTCTTGTGCTGTCACCCAGGCGAGAGTGCAGTGGCATGATCTCAGTTCACTGCAACACCACCTCCCAGGTTCAAGCAATTCTCCTGCCTCAGGCTCCCAAATAGCTGGGACTACAGGCACCCACCACCATGCCCGGATAATTTTTGTATTTTTAGTAGAGACAGGATTTCATCATGTTGACCAGGCTGGTCTCGAACTCCTGACCTCAGATAATCCACCCACCTCGGCCTCCCAAAGTGCTGGGATTGCAGGCATGAGCCACTGCACCCAGCTGTATCCATAATTCTTTATGCATAATTTAATATTCCTGCTACCACTATTATCATATTCACTATTATACATAACTGTTTATGCCATGCCCAAAATAGGCTCAGCTGTTAGAATCAAATGTAAATAAAGTAGGCACCCTTCTTGCCCTCAAATACGTTACAGAATAGTAGGGGATGAAGACAAATACACCATTAAATAATAATGTCCCAAGAATACACAGGAAGCGTGCTTATCCCAGACATGAGGAATCAGACGATACTTCCCAGAAGAATAGGATATCTGAAATTCAAATATGAACAGGAGCCAGGAGAAGAGGGGAAGAAAAATATTCTAGGCAGAGGAACAACAACGGATTTAACAAACATCTATATAGATCTTTACTTACGTTATTTCATTGAATCTTTAAGCACTTTATGAAATGATTTGGCTGTGTCCCCACCCAAATCTCATCTTGAATTATAGTTCCCATAATCCCCACATGTCACAGGAGGAAACCAGTGGAAGGTAATTGAATCACGGGGGCAGAGTTTTCCTGTGCTGTTCTTGTGATAGTGAATAAGTCTCATGGGATCTGACGGTTTTATAAAGGGCAGTCCCCCTGCACACACACACTTGCCTGCCGCCATGTAAGATGTGCCTTTGCTTCTCCCTTGCCTTCCGCCATGATTCTGAGACCCCCAGCCAAGTGAAACTGTGAGTTCATTAAACCTCTTTTTCTTCATAAATTACCCAGTCTCAGGTATGTCTTTATTAGCAGCATGAGAACGAACTAATACAGTTTATGAGGTGGGTGTCATATTCATGCTTGTTTTACATATGGGAAAACTGAGGCCCAGTGAGATTAGTAATTTGCCCAGGGTCACATATTCTAAGAAGTGGAGATGGAGGCTGGGCGTAGGGGCTCACGTCTGTAATCCCAGCACTTTGGGTGGCCGAGGAGGGTGGATCACAAGGTCAGGAGATTGAGACAAGTCTAGCCTGGTCAATATGGTGAAATCCCGTCTCTACTAAAAATCCAAAAATTAGCTGGGTATGGTTGTGTGCACCTGTAGTCCCAGCTACTTGGGAAGCTGAGGCAGGAGAATCGCTTGAACCTGGGAGGTGGAGGTTGCAATGAGCTGAGATCATGCCACTGCACTCCAGCCTTGCAACAAAGCGAGACTCCATCTCAAAAAAAGAAGTGGAGCTGGGATGTAAAGCCCGCAGTTTCAGTCCAAACTTTTAACCTCTCTGTTATACTGTATGTAGAAAACCTTAGAAGGAAGAGAGAACCTAAGGAGCATGAGTCCAAAGGAAATTAGAGTGGCTGGGTCAAAAAGCATAGTTGGGGCCAGGTGCAGAGGCTCACTCCTGTAATCTCAGCGTTTTGGGAGGCCTACGTGGGCGGATTGCTTGGGCCCGGGAGTTCAAGATCAGCCTGGGCAACTTGGCAAAACCCAGTCTCTACTAAAAATACAAAAAATTAGCCAGGTGTTGTGGTGCACGCCTGTAGTCCCAGCTACTGGGGAGGCTGAGGTCAGAGAATCAACTGAACCTGGGAAATCAAGGCTGCAGTGAGTGGTGATCATGCCACTGCACTCCAGCCTGGGTGATGAGAGTGAGATCCTGTCTCAAAAAAAAGTGTCAGCAGCAGCTGAGACTGTGCCATTGCACTCTAGCCTGGGTGACAAGAGCAAAACTCCGTCTCAGAAAAAAAAGAGAGTGCAAGATAGGTATTACAGTCTCTCCAGCTCACCACAATGTAGGCCTCTCGTTGTTTGAGGTACACCCAGCACTCTTTGCCCATGACCAAGGAGATTAAGGAGCATGGACAACAAGGGTGAGGCTGGAGTGAGAGTTTAATGAGTGAAAGAAGAAAGCTCTCTGCCAGGGAGAGGGATCCCAAAAAAGCATCACCATTTTCACAGCTGAATGCAATGACTTTTATAAGAAACTGATGAGGGCTAAGCATATCATTTGCATAAGGTGAGAATTTCTGGTAACTCCACCCCATCGTTCTAGTGTACATGCAGGCCCTTAGCTTGAGTTACTCCCTGTTGCTTTGTACCGCTTGCTGCTCATGTGTTAGGGATGGAATTTTCCATTGCAGATAGGTTGGTGCAACCCTCTTGTGTAGCCTTTCTTGGGAGACTGTGGGCATGTTTTAGGCAAGCCCCTCTGGGCAAGTTTTCTTATCTGTGCCTGCAGCTTGATTTTGTAGGCTGTTCTTTTGTTTGAAAGAATTTAACCAAGGACCCATCCTAACTGACGGCCTGACTGGTTTCTTCCTTTCTCCTTTCTCAGAAGCAGCTTTGAGCAAGAATATGATGAGTTCAACATTGGGTACAGTGTATATAAACATGATACATTTATACAAAAGATGCGTGCTGCAGGCAATCAGATATATAGATTTACAGCTTAGGTGAGAGTGTTGGTTCAAGAATCCAGACTAAAGCAGGAGAATCACTTGAACCCACCAGGCAGAGGTTGCAGTGAACTGAGATTGTGCCACTGCCCTACAGCAAGACTCCATCTCAAAAAAATAAAAATTAAAAAAATAAGAAAAGGAAGAAGAAAGGGTAGATAATGAGTCCAAACAATTCTTTCAGGAATCTTGGCAATGAATAGAAAGAAAAAGTACAGGAAGTAGAGCAGTCACTGAAATAGAATCAAGGAAACATTCTGATTTTTAAAGTGGGAGAAATTTGGGCATGTTGAGATGACGTGGAGAAGCAAAGCAGGGGAGAGTGAAAGAGGCTTTCCCATGAGCAAGTTCCCAAGTAAGTGGAAGAGATGGGGTCCAGGGAAGTGTTGGAGCTGTTAACTCTAGAGCCAGGTATTAGCTTGGAAGAGGGACACCCTTACCACTGAACAAGAGAAAAGGAGGAAACAGTGGCTCAGAAGGAGATGATGTCATAAGATTGTAGAGGGGGATCTGAAGGAGGTTGCATCTGACGATTTTTATTCTTTATGACATCTCAAGTGAGAACACCTGTTGAACAGAAAGGTGGAAGTGACGGGTATGTATATTTGAAGAACGTCTGAGTGTTCCCCCTTCTTGGAGTTAGGAAACACGGTTGATACCCTTCATGCCTAGCCCAATGTTGAGACAGAGTAGATGCTGAACAAGTGTTTGTAAATTGCATGTAGCATTGCACTGGGTTGGAATCTTCTTAGACTCCCAAGGTGGGACCCTAATGGGCTGAGAAAGGTCTATCCTTGTCACAGCAAAGTTTTGCCTGGGTTAATTTTGAGACTGGACAGTTGAGATGGATAAACCCTACCAGGTGACCAACGCCACAATGACCAATGTACAATCCTCCTCTCCTTCCAGCTAGGATTCTAAGGTAGGATGAAGGATCATAAGCTCTGCATAGGCATCAACGGATTATAGCAACATCTTGCCTTAGAGCAGGGAACAGACTGGAGAGAGCAAGAGAGGAGGTGATGCAAGCAGTTGAGGCTGCTGCACTCTTACCTGCAGAAGAGGGTGGTGCCTTGCACCAGCAATGGTAGAGATGGAGAAGAGCAAATAAATCTGAGGGATAATTGGGAGATCAAAGAGACAAATTTGGTAACTGACTGGGTGTAGAATGAGGGGAAAATAAGTGACTAGGAGGATGCTTGTTTCTGTCATCCAGTTGGAAAGTACAAGGTTGGTGTTTCCATTTTTTTTGCTATAAAGAGTGTAGGACAAAGCCAGGCATGGTGGCTCATGCCTGTAATCCCAGCACTTTAGGAGGCTGAGGTGGGTGGATCACCCACCGTGGAAGGTGGTTTGAGGTCAGGACTTTGAGGAACTCTAGCTCTTCTAGAGTAACTGCAGAGAGTAGTTGGACGAGGGCCACCTTTTGTCAGGAAGGAAAGCTGGAGTGGCAATCCTTTCAAGGGTGAGTAAGAGATACCAGGGTGGCCCTAACAAATGCAGAACTTTGCTATTTGGAAACTTGTGCAACATTGAGTCAACTGTCTGAAGCAAGTTGTATTCAACTGTCTAATTTATTGCTCAGATACAGACCCTGTAGCTTGAATGCTTGAATGACATGTATCTAGTTTTCATAGGTGAAATGCACCCCCTTCACAAAATTAAAATTTCCATCAGTGCTCCTCCCAACAAGTCACTGGACTGGGACACTCAGCCCAACTTTTTTGTCAAGAGTAAATTTTAGGTTCAGTGGTTACATTACTGATTTTAGCTCTATGCTGTTTCTTGTTATTGGTAAGATGACTATGAAGATTGTTCAATTGAAGCACTCTAAATTAATCCATCATCAGCATTTTATTTTACAAACCAAAACTGCAGTTGGCTCAAGCTATGCAGACTACCAAAATCCGATATTACTGTTACCCCTGCTGGGTGTGAACCACAGCATCACAGCTGGATTCCAGTGACGAGAAACGGAACCTGAATGGTGAATGTGCATTAATGCTGAGCTCTCTCTTGGACTTAGGCCTAAATACATACTTAATTCAGCATTAGGTAATCATGGTGCATGTTCTCCTAGCAAAGCAATACAGATATCCATCCTTCTTCATCACAAAGGGCATGGATTTTTCACTGCAGACCACAAAGGCCATCTAGAACCAACTGAAATTGTTGCAAAATTGACACCCAAAGAATAGTTCATGGCAACTCTGCAAAGCAAAATAGGTTGGCCTAAAAAATTCCATCCAACAAGCCAAATTCACTTGGTTATCTGGGACTACAATGTACAACTCACCCCTTCTGGGGCCCCAACCAAAAAACCAACTTGCTAAAAATTACACTTGACAGAAGTCATGTTCCTTCTTGACACAGGTGACTGACAACATTTAGCCTGAAATGTTCCAGGCCAAAATCACCCCATGGGATTCTCTGAAGTCATCCAGACACTTACTCGGGCCCTACAACAGGCATATACTTCTTGGAGAAGAAAAATAAATATTTGTGCAGTTTACTGCTACTCCTAGGAAGGAAGAAGTAAGTGAACTGCATAAAGATTTATTTTTCTTATAAGAAAAGAGAGACAGAAGCTCTCAGAATGAGAACAGTGAGGCTGCTTTTATAAAGAAACATCAGCCTGTAATCCCAGCACTTTGGGAGGCTGAGGTGGATGGATCTGAGGTCAGGAGTTCGAGACCAGCCTGACCAACATGGCAAAACTCCGTCTCTACCAAAAAATACAAAAAAATTAGCCAAGCATGGTATCACCCTCCTATAATCCCAGCTACTCAGGAAGCTGAGGCACAAGAATTGCTTAAGCCTGGAAGACAGTTGTTGCGGGAGCTAAGATTGTGCCACTGTACTCCAGCCTGGGTGGCAGAGTAGGCCTCTGTCTCAAAACTAAATAAATAAACATCAATTTTACAGCCTGCACGTCTAGCATCTATTATAGCATTGTGTGATCTATTTTAGGTCTTGGACTTCTTTGAGAATCAGAAAACATCTATGGACCAACTCCTCACAACCTCCCCAAATGTACCCAAGTACACAAACATAAAATATTGCATTATAAAAGATTAATGGACTCCCTGAAGCTCTTCCATCACTGCTAGAATGGCTTATCTGAGGAAGTGGAAATCTGCTATTATGAAGCGTATGAATTTTGTTTTCATGAACAGAATTGATACCTACACTCTAAGCACTTACTAGAGAATTCAGTGAGTTGATCAATGTGAGAAACACAGTCTTAGATACGATCGGCTTTTGCTGGATTTCATGGTGGTAACCGGCAACCCCGATGGCTCAGTGGCTTTCAGCAATGCAAGATTCTCCCATGTTTGTGCTGCCTTGTCCTCCATGGATCAGGGACTCTTCTGCCCCTCATATGACTCATCCCAGGGCTCACACTGAAGGTGCCACCCATTCAGATCTTATTGCAAAAGTAAGAGAACACTGGCCAGATCTTGCAATGTTCTTTAACATTTCTGCATGGATACAGCATCCTCCGCCCCTGTTCATAACCTGTTGCCCGTAACAGGGACACGGCAGGCCTCATGTCAATGAGATATGGACTAGCTCCTCTCTCAGAGTGTGAGAGTCAGGGGTAATCATGGAATGTAACCCTGTGGAGTTGGGCCTGATACAGAGGGATGATAAACACTTCGAAGGCTACGTGATGGTTAATATCGAATGTCAATTTGATTGGAAGGATGCAAAGTATTGTTCTGGGTGTGTCCAAAAGAGATGAACATTTGAGTCAGTGGAGTGAGTGCGGCAGACCCACCTTCAATCTGCATGGGCACCAGCTAATCAGCTGCCAGTGCAGCTAGAACATAAAGCAAGCAGAAAAACGTGAGAAGACTAGACTGGCCTAGCCTCCCAGCCTACACCTTTCTCCCCTGCTGGATGGTTCCTGCCCTCAAACATCAGACTCCAAGTTCTTTGGCTTCAGAACTTGGACTAGCTTCCTTGCTCCTCAGCTTGCAGACAGTCTATTGAGGGTCCTGACCTTGTGACTGTGTGAGTCAACACTGCTTCATAAACTCCCCTTTGTATATACATCTATCCTATTAGCTCTGTCCCTCTAAAGAACACTGACTGATATAGCTACCGTACTAAGGGGTCTGCCAATCAATCGCCCCAGTTCTCAAGTTCCAACCTTGATCAAGGGAGGGAACAGAAAACAAGAAATTTCTCCTACAATAACCTATCAAATTACTTGAAAGAGGATTTTATGTCATGGCCGTTGAGTCTGGAGCTGAATGTCTGGGAGAGGAAGACGCATGACAGTTGAAGACCTTGTCTATTAGCTATTTAATATCCTTGAGAAAATGATCTATTGGCCTGAAAAATTCCTCTTACAGTTTATGACTGGGATAAAAGTTGGTGCTTCTTGGAGAACTGGTTTGCTTCTTTCTATCAGGTGATGGCAAAGACGGGAATAATGTCAGATTTTTATCTGACCTCAGTTACCAAAAAGTGTAGAGTTAAATTTCATACACAAGAGAAATAAGCATGTAGTCCTATATTTCAAGTCATATTATAGCTTCCTATTTTCTTTCTTTCTTTTTTTAACAAGTTCAGGGGTATATGTGCAGGTTTGTTACATAGATAAGCCTGTGACATAAGGGTTTATACAGATGATTTTGTCACCCAGGTATTAATCCTAGTACTCAGTAGTCATTTTTCCCCATCCTCTTCTTTCTCCCACCCTCTGCCCTCCAAAAGGCCCCATTGTGTGTTGTTCCCCTCTATGTGTCCATGAGTTCCCATCATTTAGCTCCCACTTATAAATGAGAACGTGTGGTATTTGGTCTTCTATACCTGCATTAGTTTGCTAAAAATAGTGGCCTTCAGCTCCATCCATGTTCATGCAGAGGACAGAATCTTGTTCTTTTTTATGGCTGTAGAGAATTCCATGCTGTATATATACCACATTTTCCTTATCTCATCCGCCACTGATAGACATTTAGGTTGATTTCATGTCTTTGCCATTGTTAATAGTGCTGCAGTGAACATACACATGCATGTGTCTTTATGATAGAATGATTTACATTCCTTTGGGTATATACCCAGTAATGGTATTGCTGGGTCCAATAGTAGTTCTGCTTTTTGCTCATTGAGGAATCAGTACACTACTTTCCACAATAATTTACACTCCTACCAACAATGTGTCAGTGTTCATTTTTCTCCACAACCTTGCCAGCCTCTGTTATTTTTGATTTCCTAATGATTACCATGCTGACATTGCTATAAGATGGTGTCTCACTGTGGTTTCCATTTGCATTTCTTCAACAACCAGTGATGTTGAGCTTTTGTCATATGCTTGTTGGCTGCATGCATGCCATTTTCTATATGGCTTCTTTTTTGCTCTTTATAATCATAAATCATAATCATGTTTTAAGATAATAATTCAGAAATTCTTTTCTAGTTGGAAAAGTAAACATACCTAATGAAGAAATTTTTAAAAAAACAACAGAAAGCAAAGAGAAGAAATAGTTATCTGTAATGCCACCTCTCCCCCACTCTCCCCCCGGCCAAAAATCAGCCCTGATAACAGTTTTGCATATTCCTTCCAATATTATATTTATATCTATTTACATATAAATAGATATATTTATATTATTTATACTTACATGTTGGATTTGGTTAGCTAGTATTTTGTTGACAATTTCTGCATCTAGGTTAATCTGGGATATGGTCCTATAATTTCCTTTTCTTCTTCTTTTTTTTTGTTTTTTTAGACAAGAGTCTCACTCTGTCACCAGGCTGGAGAGCAGTGGTGCCATCTCAGCTCACTGCACCTTCCATCTCCCGAGTTCAAGCGATTCTCCTACCTCAGCGTCCCAAGCAGCTGGGACTACAGGTGCACGCTACCATGCCCAGATAATTTTTGTATTTTTAGTAGAGATAGGGTGTCACCATGTTGGCCAGGATGATCTCGATCTCTTGACCTTGTGACCTACCCACCTTTGCCTCCCAAATTGTTGAGATTACAGGCGTGAGCCACCACGCCCGACTGGTCCTGTAATTTTCTTTTCTTGTAGTGTCTTTATTTGGCTTTGGTATGAGGACAATGCTGGCCTTGCAAAATGTGTTTGGAAGTGTTCCCTCCCCTTCCATTTTTTGGAAGAGTTTGAGAAGGTTTAGCATTAATTCTTCTTTAAATGTTTGGTGGAATTCACCCAAATCGAAGCCATCAGTCCTGGGCTTTTCTTTCTTGGAAAGTTTTCAATGACTGTTTCTATCGTCTTCCTTGTTACTGGTCCATTCATATTTATTTCTTCACAACTCAGTCTTGGTCTTTTATTGGTTATTTCCATGGCTGGGAAAGAAGCCACTCACTGGTACATTGAAGATGCTTTTTATGTACTTGCTAATTATTCAGTCTTAAAGTAGTGTTTTTATAACATTACTAAAGCCTCGCTTTATATACAATACCATAATTAATACCAGCCTGCTGAAGCTGAAAAATAGTGTCATCAAGAAGTACATAAGTTTACCTGGGGGCTGAGGTTTCAGTAAGCCAAGATCACACCACTGTACTCCAGCCTAGGTGACAGAGTGAGACTCTGCCTCAAGAAAAATAAAATAAGAATTGCATAAGATCAGAGCTGAGGAGCCAAGAAGACAGTCGCTATGTTCACACTATTGCTTTGAGACCAAGGACTTCAGCTAGGAAAAGTCACACTCACCCATCCATGGGGAGTGCCACATAAGCCAAAATATATGTCCATGAGAACTTCCACATGTGAGTTTGATGGCTATGATACTTTATTTCAACATTTACCAGTGTTGTCATTTACAATGCTTGTTTATGTCCTGTAATAATGTCACTCAAGCATTCATAAGTCAGGTTGTCAACACCAGGCTAAAAAACACATCCCCAGCCTGGTGTGGTGGCTCATGCTGGTAATCCCAGCACTTTGGGAGACCGAGGCAGGCGGTTCACGAGGTCAGGAGATTGAGACCAGCCTGGCCAATATAGTAAAACCCTATCTCTACTAAAAATACAAAAATTAGCCATGCGTGGTGGCACGTGCCTGTAATCCCAGTTACTCAGGAGGCTGAGGCAGGAGAATCGCTTGAACCCGGGAGGCGGAGGTTGCAGTGAGCCGAGATGGCACCACTGCACTCCAGCCTGGGCAACAGAGCAAGACTTCATTTCAAAAAAAAAAAAAAAAAACCAAAAAACCTCCATATCAATGACTCAGCAGCATAAGTTAGAGGTGTGTTGCACTGTTGGTCTAGGAGATACACTCAGCAGAGGTGCCTGCACATGTGTACCAAGAGACAGGAACCAGAGAGCTCATAACAGGATTGTTTGTCACAGCCAAACACTGGACTCAGCCGAATGGATAACTAAATTATGGTACCCACAACAGAGCACCATGCAGTAACACAGGCAAACGGACTCAAGATGCATGCCTGAAGGGTATGGATGGATGAATGGTACAGAAACAACTCTGAGCCAAAGAAGCTGGGCCCACACCTAATACATCCTGTAGGACTTGGGTGCAAGAACCAGGACATGCTCAAACTCAAGTGTGAGAATGCATGTTTAGGTAGTGAATGATGAAGAAAACCAAATAAGCGATTCCTAATAAAAGTCAGAGTGGAGGGGCTGGGCACGGTGGCTCATGCTTGTAATCCCAGCACTTTGGGAGGCTGAGGCAGGTGGATCGTTTGAGGTCAGGAATTTGAGACCAGCCTGACCAATATGGTGAAACCTCATCCTACTAAAAATACAAAAATTAGCCGGGAGTGGTGGCACGTAACTGAAATCCTAGCTACTTGGGAGGCTGAGGTGGGAGGATCACTTAAACATGGGAGATGGAGGTTGCAGTGAGCCAAGATTGCGCCACTGCACTCCAACCTGGGCAACAAGAGCGAAACTCTGTCTCCATCCATCCATCCATACATATATACATACATACATACAATGTGACAGGATTATAGAATCCAGTGTGACAACTTGCATTATCTTGAATCCTGAGTCTTGTTCTTGTTTCTTCCCTTCCTTCTCTCACTTTTACCCTGAGGGGCATCCTACCCCCTGCAGCCTGTCATGAAGTGAGAGCAAAGATTCTCAAAGTGCCAGAGGAAGATGATGGGGCATTATGAAGACCAGTGTTTCCCCCTGCACAGACCAAATAAAGCTGGACCAGGGAGAGGAGAGGAAGAGGTATGCAGGAATAGAAGGAAGACGGCAGGAGGAGATGAAGATGGGACCTTCCTCAACAAAGGACCAAGACACAAAATAGAGAGACCCAGTCTGCTCTTGAAGAGTAGCCCTCCCCGCATACACAACTCCTGCAAATAGACTCACCCCCATAAACACCCTGCCTGAAGCAGTCCACGATTTTATTTTCTTAAGAGACAGAGTCTCACTCTGTCACTCAGGCTGGAGTGCAGTGGCACGATCTCAGCTCACTGCAACCTCCACCTCCCCAGTTCAAGCGATTCTCCTGCCTCAGTCACCATCCCACCTTCCCCACCCCGCCACCGACTAGCTGGGATTACAGTTGTGTATCACCATGCCTGGCTAATTTTTATATTTTTAGTACAGATAGGGTTTCATCATGTTGGCCAAGCTGGTCTCAAACTCCTGACCTCAGGTGACCTACCTGCCTGTGCCTCCCACAGTGCTGGGATTACAAGTGTGTACCACCACGCCTGGCAAATTTTTGTATTTTTAGTACAGATGTTGGCCAGGCTGGTCTCAAACTCCTGACCTCAGTTGACCCACCTACCTTGGCCTCCCAAAGTGCTGGGATTACAGGTGTGAGACACCATGCCCAGCCAACAGTCCATGATTCTTGTCCATCCAACCCTACTTCCCCCAACAGAGGGCAAGACGCCTGGAATCCATCTGTGGACATAAGGGCTGTGATCTGAAAAACCAAAACAGATTCCCCTTTAAGGATCCTAAGGTTAAGGAAATAAAAGTTACTACAACTACAAGAAAAACTACAGTCTTGAGCAATTCCCTAACAATCGGATTTATCAGACTAAATAAATGTCAGACTCTCCCTAACTCTGATTTAAGACCCAGACTTCTGTCACTGTGATGGGACAGAGGACCAGCCTTGCAAACATTCTTTCCTGATACACAACTGCAAACCCCAAGCCACTTTCAGCCAGCTTATAGAGACTGCACACAAACTGTCTTGTGTCCTGTTGCTCACTTTTTGATGTAAAGAGCCCAATTCCACCTCACTTTAATGCTAAAACCCTGCCCCAAAGTGAACACAGGATGTAGGTTACATAGATGTTTACCCATTGTACAAGCACTCTACTCCCCTCATAAATATGTATAGATTTTCCCCAAACCTGCTGAATATGTATGACTCTATGGTGTAACCCAGACCCTGTGAGGCATAAAAGCCAACTTCTCCTTTCCCTTTTTGGAGAGAGAGCACCTTTGGTTCAGGCCAGAGACCGTCTCCCTGGATTGGGAACTGATATCATCAATGAAATACTTTTTAGCCTTCCTGGTGGTCCTCTGAAGGACAGGGCAGAAAGAGAGACCCCTGGCCACTGATCAAGGCAAACCTAAACAGAAGTAGTGAAATGGCAGGGGACTCCCATTATTACAGAATTTTTGCCCCATGAAGGTCAAGAATGATATTGTTGTAAGCTGGGGAGAGGAGTACTGTATTCCCTTCCCCATGGCTTCCATAGGCACAGTTGGAAACTTTCAACCTAGCCTCTTTTTTTTTGAGACAGAGTCTTGTTCTGTTGCCCAGCCTGGAGTGCAGTAGCCTCATCTCAGCTCACTGCAACCTCCGCCTCCCAGGTTCAAGAGATTCTCTTGCCTCAGCCTCCAGAGTGGCTGGGATTATAGGCACCCACCACCACGCCTGTCTAATTTTTGTATGTTTAGTAGAGACAGAGTTTCCCCATGTTGGTCAGGCTGGTCTCCAACTCCTGACCTCAAGCGATCCACCCACCTCAGCCTCCCAAAGTGCTGGGATGACAGGTGTGAGCCACCATGTATGGCTGCCTCTGTAGTTCTAATTGCTCGAGTTGTCGTACAAGTGTCTGCAGAGAACTTCTATGCTTATGACGTCATAGGTCCTAGGACCATGGCTCTTCTCTGCTTCCATCCCGAAACTCCTTACCTCATTCTTGCTTCCCCAGTAAGAGCCACTCCTGGAACTTGTGCACCTGGGGAACAGATAGAGCTTCCCAAGTCCTCCCGCACTTCAAGCTCGACTCACTGGACTGGATTTCCTGGGATTTATCCTTGCCTGGACGGTGCTGGATTGCTCTACCATTTTGCAAGGTCGTAGGCTGGGGTCCTAACCCTTGCTCGCTTCCCTGGTTAGCAGCTTGGCCTGATCTTGGCCCTCCCTCTCTTCCTGCTTGCCTGGTATTACAGCCTGATTTTAGAGCACCATAGTCTACTTTTTTTTCAGAGACAGAGTCTCACTCTGTCTCCCAGGCTGGAGTGCAGTGGCACGAACTTAGCTCACTGCAGCCTCCACCTCCTAGGTTCAAGGGATTCTCCTGCCTCAGCCTCCTGAGTACCTAGCTTATCTTTTAAAATCTTCTCATCCCAGAACTAACGCTTACTGTGTATTCTGCTTTCAAAATGTATTTACAACAGTTATTTAAACTTAATCCTGTGTTTTAATGATTTTGGTGCTTGCTGTCATTTTGATGCAGCCCAGGTTGGTTATTTCTGGATTCTTTATCGTGATTCATCCTTCGGGGGGCTGGCACATTTCCTTGTTAACTTCCTGAGTGTAGTTTGGTGGGTGGGGTTGAGGCTGAGCTGTTGCTTCACAGAGGAGGACAGCTTCCTTCTTCTTTCACACAGAAGCAGGACTGTGTACGACGACTCCGTTTACCTTCCAAACTGTCATTGCTTGTCCAAGTTGTGCCCTATTAAATGCTGTGAAAGCCAAGCCAGGGTAAGCTCGACTTGCATTCTTTTGTCACAAGTCTGTTCTTTCTGGGGTATGTGCTGGGTGATTATTTCTTTGTCCTTGAAGTTTAAGAATTCCGCCAGAGCATTTCTACGTGTTGATCTGTTTTCCTTCTTTTTACTGGCACCTGGTGCGCACGTTTGATCTGCAGGTGTAGGTCTCTCTCCAGCTCAGAATGGCTTCATTCTGTTATTTCTTTGAATACTGCTTCTGTTCTCTGTGCTCTGATCTCTTGCTCAGTGACATGGGTTTTCAGAGCTCGGAGGCTCCACTCTCTGTCCCCTAGAGCTGTCCTCACCTCTGTGACTGCTCATTGCTCATCTCTGATCACTTTGTCCCTTTCTGAGCAGACTGCTCAAGTTTACATCTATTCAGGGGCCTGTAAATGGGGCATTTATTCAAATAGGTCAGTATTCGATATATCTCCTCTCTGCCAGTTCATGTAGACTGACTTTTCGTCTATTCAATTCTTGTCCAACGTAAATTCCACCCACTTAGCCCTGAAACAAGAGGAGAGGTGTTTTACTTTTGGTCTCAAACACAGGAGCAATACGTGATCATCCATAGCTGGGCAGACTGTCAGACTCCTAGAACAGTCCACATCCTAGGACTTTTGCATATGCATTGTACGTTTGGCATCTGACCTGCCAAACACTGCCAAGGAAACAAAATCAGAAGCTGGTTCTCTGCTGAAGGAATATCAGCCGGGTGCGGTGGTTCCTGCCCATAATCCCGGCACGTTGGGAGGCTGAGGCAGGAGGATCACTTAAGCTCTAGAGGTCGAGACCATGCTGGGCAACAAAGTGAGACCCCAACTCCATTTCTACAAAAATAAAAATAAAAAAGTAGCAAAGCATGGTGGTGTGTGCCTGTGGTCCCAGCTCTTTTGGAAGCTGAGCCAAGGGATTACTTGAGCCCAGTGGTTGAGGCTGCAGTGAGCCATGATTGTGCCACTGCACCAGCCTGGGTGACAGAGCGAGAACTTGAAAACAAGAAAGAAAGTGAGAAAGCAAGCAAGAACGAATCAGCTAAATGCTGTTTCTAATACTGGAATTACAACCAGTTTCTTTGTGGAAGCCAAGATGGGAAAGGAAGGAAGGAAGGAAGGAAGGAAGGAAGGAAGGAAGGAAGGAAGGAAGAGAGGGAGGGAGGGAGGGAAGGGAAGGGAAGGAGAAAGGGATGGAGGGAGGGAGGAAGGAAGGAAGGATAGAAGGAAGGAAAGAGGAAGAAGGAAGGAAGGAAGGATGGAAGGAAGGAAGGATCCTCCAGATGCTCTTTCTAATATTGGAATTACAACCAGTTTCTTTGTGGGAGACAAGATGGGGAAGGCCCTGATCACTTACCCATTAGTCATCCAAGCAAGATATACAATTGTCCCTCCTATTCCTTACAAGCAGGAGATGAGTGATGGTTGGCTCTGGCTGGGTTTTAGCCTGACCTCCTAATTATAATCACATTCGAGTGAGTGCAGGGAGCTTAAATTACATCTGTCAGCCCAGGTACAGAAAAGATTAGGGGAAAATGCATTCCTCACTTATATCGTTGGCTCAGATACTGCACAGTTGTCCCTTTAAGGCTTTCCTTTTTAAGGGTTCCCTGGTTGCAGATCTCCAGTCAATGGGTAGAGTCGTCACCCAATGCACTGAACATGGTGAATGCCAGGCTTTTTGTGTGGTTGTTGGTTGTAAGTTTTGGAAATGTAAATGATTTTTACTGCCCTCTTCATCCAAAATGGCATCTCCTATCCTCTTTGGGAAAGGATATGGTGTAAATTATAAAGATACTTGCAACCCAAGTGGCCTTGGTTTCACAAGCTTGTCAATACAAATGTCCTCACATTAACGTCAACACTCATCTTAGGACTTCAATCTTGCTGTATTGAATTAAGCTCTTACCCACTCATGTAGAAAATGAAGTCTCTCGATGAACCTAGCCAGGTGTTTCAACCTGGGCTCTCCCAAAAGGAAGAGCTACAGGCAAGGGCTTATGTGCATGTATTTTATCTGGGGAAGTAATCTCAGGGAGTAAGAGTATAGTCTGGGGTGAATGAAATTGAGGGGTGCAAAGCCAATCTATGGCTGTAATATTAAGCTGGTCACCACTTCAGGAAACTGGAGTGCTGACCTCCAGAATACAGCCATGTAGAATGCACCTCAGAACTGTTTGTCCTAGGATGGAAAGATTAGTATTTAAACGTCAGCCTCCATTTCCCATTGATCAAGATTTGCCCCACTGGTTTTGATTCCCTCATGCTTATACAAGAACCCTCCCTGCATCCACGTGTTCTCATTGTTCAACACCCGCCTATGAGTGAGAACATGTGGTGTTTGGTTTTCTGTTCTTGTGTCAAGTTTGTGGAAAATGATGGTTCCAGCTTCATCCATGTCCCTGCAAAGGACATGAACTCATCCTTTTTATGGCTGTATAGTATTCCATGGTGTGTATGTGCCACATTTTCTTTAATGTGCCACATTTTCTTTATCCAGCCTATCACTGATGAGCATATGGGTTAGTTCCAGGTCTTTGCTATTGTAGTGGTCTGCACGGGGATGGGAGGCTAGGGGAGGGATGGCGGGGGGTGGGGAGATTGGGGAGGGATAACATTGGGAGAAATATCTAATGTAGGTGACAGGAGGATGGAGGCAGCAAACCACCATGGCATGTGTATACCTGTGTAACAATCCTGTAAGATCCGTACATGTACCCCAGAAATTAAAGTATAATAAAAAATAAATAAAATAAAAAAAGAATACCAAAGGGCATGTGTTAGAATGGCAGAGTGCTTCCTGCAGATGTTCCAAAAGAGAGAAACTTCAAGAAAAGCAAGGTACAGCTGAGGAAAGGTTACACCTGCAGACAGGTGCCAAGTTACACCAGCAGACAGCTGGTTACCACAGCAACAGCCAGATCATAAGGCAGGCTGAGAGAATGCAAAGTAGAGGATGTGTCCTTGCTCCAGGCATTTGCAAGGAGTCTTCTATGTGTCTTTTCCATGTTTACTATTATAACTAGCAGAGCCAGTGTTCTGTGTTCACAGGCTACCAAAGAGAACCCACCACTCTGTGTAGTTGAGAAGGATGGAGATGAGAGAGACAGCGCCAGACAGACAGAAGAATAAGGAGATGATAGAGGTGACAGAGATGAAGATGAAAGAGATAGAGATACAGAGACAACAGAGAAAGAGAGACAGACAGAGAAAGAGAGAGAGTATGGGGCCCTCTCGTTAACAAAATCAAATAAATGGCACATTTTCAAAATAAACATAAATGTAATATAAACATGGAAGTACATTGCTGAGCAATTGTACACCCACAAACTCTTTTAGCTCTCACTGAAAACAGGAGAGACAGGCATTATCTTTATTCCATAAGTTAGAAAAGTGAGTTTCAGAGAAGTCACGTCCCAAGATTATACCACTAGTGAGCACCCACACTGGGGTTTAGGGTCAATACTGGCTAGCAGAAAAACAACTGTATCTCATAGTGCTTAAAATGCTCAATACTTCAAATTTTAACTTGTATTTTTTTTTAAATCTTTGAAGAGACAAGGTCTTGGCCGGGCACGGTGGCTCATGCCTGTAATCCCAGCACTTTGGGAAGCCATGGAGAATGGATCATGAGGTCAGAAATTTGAGACTAGTCTGGCCAACACGGTGAAACCCCATCTCTACTAAAAATACAAAAATTAGCCAGGCGTGGTGGTGTGTGCCTGTAATTCCAGCTACTCAGGAGGCTGAGGGAAGAGAATCTCTAAACCCAGGGAGGCAGAGATTGCAGTGGGCTGAGACCACGCCACTGCACTCCAGCCTGGTAGCAGAGTGAGACTCCATCACAAATTGAAAAAAAAAAAAGAGAGAGAGACGACAAGGTCTCACTCTGTGCCCACACACCCACACTGGAGTACAGTGGTGCAATCATAACTCACTGCAGTCTCAAACTCCTGGGCTCAAGGGATGCTCCCACGTAGCCAGGACTGCAAGCGGGCACAATCATGCCCAGCTTTTTTAAAAAGAAAATTTTTTTGTAGAGATAGTCTCACTATGTTGGCCAGACTGGTCTTGAACTCCTGGCCTCAAGGGATCCTCCTCTTTCAGCTACCCAAAGCTCTGGGATTACAGACATGAACCACCATGCCCAGCCCAGGATTTTCACTCTTACAAAAATCTATCAGTTTCATTGCTTTAACCAACAAACTGGCTTAAACACTTTTTCTTATTTGTTTGCTTGGTTGGTCGGTTGGTTTTATTTTAACTTTTGTGAAAGCTTCAGGCTCTCTTTCCAAGTGGCTGGTGATTAATGCTGTGTTGGCCATCTGCAAATGAAAATGTCAACATGGCCAGAATGGTTTTGGCAATAGGCACGGGGAGCCGTCACATGCCAGCCCCACCCTTGCCAAAACAAATGACATTTTGGATGCAATCTACCTATAAAAAACTGTAATGCAGAGGTGGGTTCAAAACTAAGAAGGCAAAATCCTCAATTGCCAAATGCAATGAGAAAAATTAATAACAGAATGGAAAACCAAGCTGACTTCACAGCAAGCCATTTGGCTTCTTTCCCAGATTATAGGTCCCAGTGGCTTGGCTTCTAAATCCTCCAGCGGGTAAGGAAATGTGGGCTTGGGGCTGAGAAAAGTAGGGGATTGAAACTAAATTATTTGCATGACATTCAGCAATTTCAAGGACTGTTTTATCCTTAAACAGGAAATAGACAATTTTCATCTGTCAGAGGCATTAGAACCAGAGCAACTTCATCCTGAATAGAAGCCGAGTAACACGAAGCTGAGCCCTGCTGGGCTGCACTCCCAGACGGTTAAGGAGTTCTAAGTCACAGGATGAGACAGGAGGTCAGCACAAGATACAGGTCAGAAAGATCTTGCTGATAAAACAGGTTACGGTAAAGAAGTTGGCCAAAACCTACCAAAACCAAGACAGTGACGACAGTGACCTCTGGTCATCCTCATTGCTACACTCCCACCAGTGCCATGACAGTTTACAAACACCATGCCAAAGTCAAGAAGTGACCCTATATGGTCTAAAAAGGGGAAGCATGAATAATCCACCCCTTGTTTAGGTTATGGTTATCAAGAAATAATCATAAAAATGGGCAACCATTTTATGGTTCCTGCTCTGTTTATGGAACAGCTATTCTTTTATTCCTTTAGTTTCATAGTAAACTTGCTTTCACTTTACTCTATGGACTTGCCCTAAATTCTTTCTTGCAGGAGATCCAAGAAGCCTCTCTTGGCAGTGGGGGAGCCTTTCCTATAACACATCTACCTTTCTAAAGGAGGCTGAAGGAAGTTTACTATGAAAGCTTTTAGAAAGAGAGTTACCTACAAAATATCCAAGTTTCAGGCAAGTTCCATGAAGGTATGAAGTCCAAATTACATTATATTTGAGAAATAAAGGAACTACACGCCAAATGTTTCACATTAAGAAAACTTTTGCAGGTCAGTGGAGCTCCCAAATGGTATCAACAAAAAGAATATCTAACTGCTCCAAATAAAACTGTACAAACCAGAGCACAAAGGCTCCCCTTAGAAACAAGTAATTCCCGAATAATATGAATTTATGGTACAAAACTGCCAAAATATTTAAACAATGAACCACACTGAAGGAGAATGAGCAGATACTACAAACACATTTGGCTCCTACCTATAAAGGAATGATAGAAAATGTGAGATAGGTAGACATCAAATTACTGAAATGTTAACAGTTTACAAAGAAAACTTAAGAACAGATCTATATGAAAAAGGAAGAGGCAGATTTAAAAAGGAGCTAATAGGACTTCTGGAAATGCAAGAAAAAACATAAGCATTTAAAACTCAGTGGTTAGGTAAAACATGGGATCAGAAAAGAAATTTTAACTGTAGCAAGAATTGGTGAACTGGAAGATAGGTTTGGAGAAATCATCGGGATGTACCTATAAGACAGAGAGATGAAAAATATGAAAGACAGATGAAGATGATAGAGGATGGCATAAAAGGACCGACAGCTAGCAAACATTAATTTGTGACCGCCCAATGGGTTACAAATTCTAAGTACCTTGCCTGCTGCCTAGACAGAGCCAATTTATCAACACAAGGGAATTGCAATGGAGAAAGGGTAAACACAGAGCCAGGTGTGCGGGAGACTAGAGTTTTATTCCTACTCAAATCAGTCTCCCCGAGCATTCAGGTATCAGAGTTTTTAAAGATAATTTGGCAGGTAGGGGCTTGGGAAGTGGACAGTGCTGATTGGCCAGGTTGGAGATGGAATCACAGGGGGCTGAAGTGAGTTTTCCTTGCTGTCTTCTGTTCCTGGGGCTGGGGGCGGGGGATGGCAGAATTGGTTGAGCCAGATTACCAGTCTGGGTGGTGTCATCATATCCATCCAGTGCAGGGTCTGCAAAATATCTCAAGCACCAATCTTAAGTTTTACAATAGTGATGTTATTCCCAGGAGCAATATGGGGAGTTTCAGACTCTTGCAGCCAGGGGGGCTGCATGGCCCCTAAACTGTAATTTCTAATCTTGTAGCTAATTTGCTAGTCCTG
Organism: Plecturocebus donacophilus; assembly: GCA_004027715.1. Lineage (NCBI taxonomy): Eukaryota > Metazoa > Chordata > Mammalia > Primates > Pitheciidae > Plecturocebus > Plecturocebus donacophilus. The sequence goes on from PVKP010006560.1 coordinate 44,846, forward strand.
CAAAGGCAGACTTGTCTCCAGGCAAGGAGATTTTTCGAGAAAGGGCTATTATCAATTTTGTTTCAGAGTTTAAACTATAAACTACATTTCTTCCCAAGGCTAGTTCGCCCTGTGCCCAGGAATGAACAAAGAGAGCTTAGAGGTTAGAAGCAAGATGGGTTGTTTGGTGGGTTAGGTCTGATCTCTTTCACTGTTATAATTTCCTCAGTGATGATTTTTGCAAAGGCAATTTCACATTTGGAGTTCTAGAAGGCAAAAATGAGAAGATGAAAGGCAATATTAAAAAGATTTACAATTGAAAATGTTCTAGAATTGAACTAAGACATGGAGGGGTTCAGTGGATACTGTTCGGGTGATGGGTACACTAAAATCTCACAAATCACCACTAAAAATCTTACTAATGTAACCAAATGCCACCTGTTCCCCAAAAACCTATGGAAATAAATTGTTTAATTTTATTTTTCTATAAGTTATTGGGGTACAGGTCGTATTTGGTTACATGAGTAAGTTCTTTAGTGGAAATTTGTGAGATTTTGGTGCACCCATCACCCAAGCAGTATACACTGCACCCTATTTGTAGTTTTTTATCCCTCACCCGCCTCCCACTCTTCCCCACAAGTTTCCAAAGTCCCTTGTGTCATTCTTATGCCTTTGTGTCCTCATAGCTTAGCTCCCACATATCAGTGAGAACATATGACAAAACAAGGCTTGTCAACACCTCCCCAAAAATCACACCAGATTACCAGCAATGGATCCAAACCAAGAAGAAATCCCTGATATACCTGAAAAAGAATACAAGAACAGCCTAATACAGTCACCCTCTGTCTTTCTGTGGCTTCAATTGTACCTCTGTCCTAAATCCTAGAACATGTTTCGTTATCTTCAATTTTAAAGATTCCCTATCCTGATTCCACATTTCCCACCAACACTTGGCCCGTTCTCAGCTACTCTTCATGGTAACATTTATCAAAAATATTAACAGGACACGGTGGCTCACACCTGTAATCCTAGCACTTTGGGAGGCTGAGGCGAGCAGATCACCTGAGGACAGGAGCTTGAGACCAGCCTGGCCAACATGGCGAAACCCTGTCTCTACCAAAAACACAAAGATTAGCTGGGTGTGGTGGCACGTGCCTGTAATCCCAGCTACTGGGGAGGCTGAGGCAGGAGAATTGCTTGAACCCAGGAGGTGGAGGTTGCAGTGAGCCGAGATCGCACCACTGCACTCCAGCCTGGGCAGCAGAGTGAGACCTTGTCTCAAAACAACAACAACTTTATACTGGCTGCCTCTTCTTCCTCACCTCTCATGCTTTCATAAGTCAGTAAAATGATCTTCCTGTAATTCAGCCCCATGTTGTTTTGTAGGTCAAGAGACTGAGACCATTCATTAATCCTTCTGCAAGATTCCCACAGCTTCTCTGTGGCAAAATGAAGCCCAGAACTCTTGAAGTTGAATTTCTGTTTCTTTCAAGATGTTCTCCATCACCCTCCAACATCTTTGATCTCACCCCTTATCCTGCTGATTTCACTTAATCCAAACTGACATTAGAAGAGCCTCCCAACTCACATTTCCCTAAAGTAAACCCCAGATGAGTCAATCCCTGCCACCTTCAGCTCCTCCCAATCCACACTCAAGTTCAGACTTTCCATCTCCACACCGGCTCTTCAGGTATCTGACCACACGAGAGAGGCAGAAATGTGAGTTTGCCAATCACATTACCTTCAACATCCCTTGTTTCCTCAAGCTCAAATTGAGTAAATCATATCTGCAATTTAATTCTTAATCAAGAGGCCCCTGGGTCTGACTTCAGAGACTTATGTTATGGCTCTTTGTATGTCAGGGATGAAAATGAAGGATGAATTACTCACTTCACTGGGATGCTCCCCCGCAGTAAATCACAGAGGCATGGCAGTGAAAGGAGACCGTGTTTTAGGAAATTAAATGCAAAGGGAAGGACCTGGCATATCAGAGGCACGGAGAGAAGAGGGAACAGAAGGCAAAGACCAGAAGCTCAGGGGTTTGCAAAACGTGCTGCTGGAATCCAGGCTGACACCAAGGAAAGAAGGGGGGTACTTCACCCTCGATGTTTACTCACTGACCGTCCTGGGGCAACTGAGTGCCACCTTTACAGGCCAGAAACTCTCCAATTAGAGAAGAGAGGCCTCAACTCCACAAACCGGAGGAAAGAATCTAGCTGACTCCTGCCCATTTTTGTCTGGGAAGCCCATTTATTATGCTGTCACTCATACAGTTAAGATTACCTTGATGTAAGTTATTTTTTTATTCTAATATTTTTTTGAAATTGTATTATTCTGTTACCCAGACTGGAGTGCAGTGATGCCATCATGGCTCACTGTAACCTGCACCTCCTGGACTCAAGCAATCCTCCTGCCTCAGCCTCTTGAGTAGCTGGGACCACAGGAACACACCACTATGCCCGGCTAATTTTTTGTAATTTTTTGTTGTTGTTGTCAGAGGTGGGAGTCTCACTATGTTACCCAGGCTGGTCTTGAACTCCTGGACTCAAGCCATCTTCTCACCTCAGCCTCCCAACATGCTGGGATAACAGATCATGCCACTGCACTCCAGCCTGGGAGACAGAGTGAAACTCTGTTTCAAAAAAACAAATGTATATATACATATCAGTATATATATATACATACTGATATATATACACACACACACACATATATACTGATATATATATATATATGTGTATATATATATATACTGATATATATGTATACATATACTGATATATATATGTGTATATATATACATATATACTGATATATATGTGTACATATATACTGATATATGTTTATGTATATACATATATACTGATATATATAATATACTGATATATACGTGTATATATATACAGATATATACTAATATATATACGTGATATATGTGTATACTGATATATGATATATATCATATATCATGATATATACTGATATATGTGTATGTATACACATATATACTGATATGTATAATATATACTTATATATATACATATATATACACACACATATATACTGATATATATGTATACATATATACTGATATATGTGTATGTATATACATATACTGATATATGTGTATGTATATACATATATACTGATATATATAATATACTGATATATATACATGTATATATATATACACATATATACTTATATATATACATATATACACACACACACACACACACACACACATATATACTGACTCAAAGTCAAATCATTTATCTTAATCATCTCAAGACAGAAAGAAGGCAAAAGGGAAAGTAAAAGGGTACACCCCAGCCAGCTTCCACCTTTGTCTCATTGTCTATGCAAGGGAGGCTGAGAAATAGAGCACGTGACTAGGGCCATTGTCACCTTGAATGGCCAGGGTTCCACCTTCTGGTATCAGGAAATAGTAGAAGGGAACATGAGGCGGACAGTCAACATCTTTTACCCCCAGTGGTTTTTCTGAATTGACCTAGCTTAGTACCAATAGCAAAAATGGTTTTGAGTGCTTTCCCTGTCCTCTGATGCCACCAATAAGGAAAAATCACTTCTATTGTAAAATATTATTAAAAAGGGATGACCAACACCTGCGAAATTCATGATTGGCCATCATCAGTCCAGCTCTTGGAAATGAAGCAGCATCATTGTCTGGGGTAAATACCTGAGGTTTGTCTGCTCGCATCAGGGAAATCGAGGGCACGGACACACAAGAAGTGACTTTAGGAGTGGAGGTTTAATAGGTGGAAGAAAGAGAAAAAGAGAATAGCTCTCTCTCTTGCAGAGAGAGGGGGACTCCTGAGTAGGACTTCCAGTCCATGGCAAAGTACATGGGGTTTTTATAGACTGGCTGAAGGAAGCGGTGCCTGATTTACATAGGGTCCAAAGATTGGTTGTACCAGGCATGTCATTTACATAGCATGCAACGAAGCCGGCCACACCCCACCCTAATCTTTTATTATGCAGATGGGGTCTCTACCTGGCCGGTGCTATGTTGTCTGTTCCTTACTGTGCACATGTTGACAAAGAAAAGGGAAGATGGAGCCACCGTGTTGAACATGCCTGGCCCTAGCTAGCCTTTTCCTTTTGGCACAGCTGCCGGCATTCACCCGTGCAAGCTTCCAGCCTGGTTATCTGTGTCTGCAGCTCTATTTTGCAGGCTGCTCTTTGTTAGAAAAGAAATGACTCGGGGGCTGCTTTTCATCAAAAGGAAAACCTTACCAAGGACTCTCTTACCCTCACTATCTGCCCAAATAATTTCTAACTCCTATTATCAGTAGCAGTTGAAAGAGCAGGGTGTAGGGATATGAGAACATAGCAAGGAAAAGAAAAGGGAGGAAAAAAAGCTGTCATAGCTTCTAACCCTATGCTTGGCATTCCAAAAGCATGCAGTCATTTCCTCAGGGCCCTTTACTTGGGTACCCACATTGCAGTCCTCACCATGCTAGGACCACCCAGCGGTGAGCATCTAATCCCTACACTGCTCCTGTGCGGCCAGTCACCCTTCCGAGATGGATGAACACAGTTGGCTTCCCCAATACTGTGGTCTCAGGAGTGGGGACATTGCCTCTTCCATTTTGACACTTCCTCCAGCATGTGAGAGAGCTTTTAAAGAATTCTCCATAGTAAAGCTGAGACTAGGCCTTTTTGAGACTCTGAGGGAGGTTGGGGAAAATATACAGGGAAAGCAACACAGATGACAGCTGACTGTGAGTATCCAAAACCATCCCGACTTGTCCGTAGCTTGCTATCCTGTGACCAGAGCACTCGGCCCCATCAGTGGAATTGCGTCGAGTTTCCAAGCCCTGGAGCTCAGGTCAGGCTCATTTATTTTTTCTTTTTGGAGATGGAATCTTGTTCTGCTGTCCAGGCTGGAGTACAGTGGTGCAATCTTGGCTCACTGCAACCTCCACCTCCCAGTTTCAAGTGATTCTCCTGCCTCAGCCTTCCAAGTAGTTGGGATTACTGGTGTGTGTCACCATGCCTAATTTTTTTTTTCTTTGTATTTTTAGTAGAGGTAGGGTTTCACCATGTTGGCTAGGCTTGTCTCAAACTCCTACCCTCAAGTCATCCACCTGCCTTGACTTTCCAAAGTGCTGGGATTACAGGCATGAGCTACCGTGCCCGGTCCCCAGGCTCATTTCTATCCCTAGAGCAAGGCAGACACTTTCTCCCTCAAATCGAGGGTCTGCTTTCTGAATCCTCCCTTCTTGCCATAGAGCTGATCTCTTCCCAGGATGACTGAAGGTGTGATCCTCTGCTCCCTTCAGAGGATGGGTTTAAGAGACTTCAGGTGGGTCTTCTAATGTGACAGTCTTACTAGCACTGGGAAAAATACATGTTGTAACAATTTAGAACTGATGGACTCCAGAGAGTCTAGATAAGTATACAGTTATTTGATCACTGAGCTTGTATTAGTCATTTTCCCACTGCTATAAAGATACTACTCTTCAAAGGATGAGAGAATGGTCTGACCCTAAGGCCCTGGTGAGAAAAATCACACCCCAGTGCTATATCAGTTCAATTTCCAAAATTTGGGTCATTTGTTCCGAGTTTGGAGAGCAACAGTTTGCTACAGCAGGCTCAGTCTACTTTCTACTCAAATTATCTTCATTAAGGTTCAAAAAGCCTTAGAGGTGCTCCAATCTTGCCCATTCTTTACTACCCCTTTATCCCTCGGTCCCTTACCCAATTCTCAGGCTCTGCTTCCAGCTACCCAATACACCCAAGTCCAGAGCCTATGATTTCATGCTTTAGAACCTATGACCCCCATTCAGTAGTTTTCACCCTGCCCTATCACAAGCTGGGAGTCACAGACATGCTTGTGATCTATAGGTGCTTACTCTTCAGCATCTGTGAACCAGGTGATTAGAAAAGTGAGGGCTAAAAATCAACCAAACATATTGCGGAGGAGGGAAAATGGGAGTCGCCAAAGATGGTCCAAAGTAAATAGTAGGGCAGGACAGTGAGCAAATGCAGCATCTCCTGGGTCCCAGGTTAACAGTTGCCTGCAAATCCAAAGGTACCAACTGAGCAATAGAAAACAGGAAGATAATGGTAAACACACAGCACTCTGGCTTTCAGCAACCACACTTCTGACTGCAGACTCCCCTTAAAAGACCAACAGAATTACCTGTTGATGAAGCAAAACTAGGTTTATTGATCTGTTGCAGTCAGAGAGAGCATCATCTTAGCAGAGAGTCTCAGAAGCATCACAAAATTCAGAAGCAGATATTTATAAGACTCAGGAGTCTGGGCTTAAGAGACTTCAGGTGAGTCTTTTAATGTGACAATCTTACTGGCACTGGGAAAACTACATGTTGTAATAATTTAGAATTGATGGGCACGGAGAGTCTGGATAAGTATACAGTTATTTGATCATTGAACTTGTATTAGTCATTTTCCCACTGCTATAAAGACACTACCCAAGACTGGTTAGTTTATAAAGGAAACAGGTTTAATTGATTCACAGTTCTGCATGCCTGGGGAAGCCTCAAGAAACTTACAATTATGGTGGAAGGGAAAGCAGGCACTTCTTCACAAGGCAGCAGGAGAGAGAGCAGGAGAGGAAAGATCACGTACAGGAGGAAATGTCAAACACTTATAAAACCATCAGATCTCATGAGAACTCCCTCACTAACACAAGAACATCATGGGGGAAACCTCCCCCATGATCCAATCACCTTCCACCAGGTCCCTCCCTCAACACCCGGGGATTACAACTCGAGATGAAATTTGGGTGGGGACATAGAGCCAAACCATATCAGAGCTGCTTTGCCCCAAGGGGCAAACTATGCCTTCAATAAACTGATTTTCAGACATTTTCTGATATGAGCAGTGAAGATATTTACTGGTTTATGGTCTTACATTTTTTAGCAAGAATTTCCTGAACCAGTTTAATAAAGTCATATTGACACACAGATTGTCTCAGTTCTCAGTACAGACAGTTAAGCTTTGTGTATACAGATGGTCTCAAGTCTCAACACTCAACAAGAATATAGCCCTGCCCCAAGGGTGACTAGAGGCCTACATGTGTCCTGAGAACACAAGACTGGTTTAGAATCCTTCATATTCACCAGGCTTTGAACAAAGCTGGCCTAAAAATGTGCACAGAGTACAGTAAGCCCTCTCAGAAAAAAAAAAAAAGAACAACCTTTGGTTGCCTGACAGACAGGCCTGGCATCCTGAAGACAAGTGATGACCCAGGGCACTCTGCAATATCCCCAGTCTTGATCCAAGACCTGTAGGGAAATAAATGTTGGCAGTGACTGCCTAAGCTTTGTCCAGAAGAAGGGATGTCTTATCACATGGGTTTTGAATGTGATGGTCCCACTGGCAAAAGAGGTCCCTTATAGACATGACTCAGCAAGCTGGCAGACCCTTAAGCTATTAAACTTTCAAGATCACATAATTAAAAACCTCTTTGCTTAGGTTCCATGCTCCATGGGAGACCTCCTGATGGTTATATAGCTCCTCACCGAATTTGCCTCCAGGGAGAGAATGTCATGCAAGAGGTCTCTTAAGTGTCCAATTACTCAGCAGTTGCAGTTCTCATGATGAACTTTAAAACTGGCATTCTGGTTTTACACTTCAGACTCTGCTGTCTGAGTGAGTCTCTTTCTAAGAGATGGATCTGCAATTGGTGTACAAAGTAACTGCATTTCTGGACTTACAACACTGAAAGCTAGATTTTGAATGGCATAGAGTGCATCCTGAAGCTACCTGGATTTCTCCTAATGAAACTCAAACCTTGTAGCTCACCTGTTCAAGCAGTGAAGCTTACACTGTCATTCATTAATCATCATATCTATTTCTTTAAATGAGAAAATATTTGCTAACTTCAAAATTGGTAATGTACAAAGGAGTATTTAGGGCACAACCCCACATATAACTTGGAAACTACTGATAAAGAAACAGAAGAGATTCCAGGTCAAGACGACAGACTGCATGAATGCATGAAGCCCTCCTCCCTCTCAGACCACATAGGAATACTGTATAATGTACATGGATTTTACAAAATTCAAAATGCATAGCTAAGCTCAAAAGCAAGAATGAGAAATCGTAGGTACCAGAAACGTTGCAATGAGTAGGAGATGAAACTGTTTGGACATGGGAGTAACTAAAGAAGATATATGCCTTGTGTGGATAGAGGTTTTAAAGCCTCCATGGAGGATGGATTTGAAGCCAAGGCTCCACATTTGGCACAGGAGTAGAAACTGTACCCCTTAGCAGAAGCCAGGCACCAGGAAATGTCTTTCCTGTCCTTGAAATGGAATTAAAAGAACTTTATCCTGACTCAAACCCACAGCCTTTAAGAAATAGAACCACTCAACGTCTCAACTGGCCCTGCCTGAGACTATGAGATCAGAATTCTCAACCTGCCTTCCTACAAGATGCAAAAACAATGAGCCTAGATACAAATGTAAAACTTTGGCCCTGAGATTTTCTTCATAGTCTCAATAGAGGTACTTACGAAAATTCTCATGGAAGAGTTTCTGCAAGCCAGAATATATGCCACAGGTGTAAAAAATGGTTCATGCTGAAGATACAGTCCAGGCAACATTTGAAAACATCAAATGCTATAGGACAGCATCAACAAACAATAAAAGTCCATACCCAAGAAACCATAAATAATAAATCAATATGAGTGGAACTTTAAAATAAATTTACTTGAAGTATACATACATAGAGAAAGAAATAGAGTCTACCAAGCATGAAAAAAGATATAATGAAAACAAAAAAGGTAGATTAGAAAAAGGAACTACTGGAAATTATAGAAGTAAAAAAAAATACAGTGATTGGAGAAAAAAATGCAAGGGAGAGTTTAAACAGAAGATTAGAGCTAGCCAAAGAGAGAAATGGTGAACTGGAATATACAACAGGGCAATCTCCTAAAATAAAGCACATCTATATATACACTTATATAAGCTGTTTTGGCCTTAGCTATGCATTTTGAATTTTGTAGAAACTCTATACATTATGCAGTATGTATGTACACACACACACAAATAGAAAAGAAAAATGGAAAATAAAACTATAAGCTCCAAGATACATAAAAGGAGAATTCTAAAAAGACTAGGGAAAGAGAATAAGTGCAGCAATTGGAAGGTGTCAGGCTACAAGTGACAGGAAGTCCAACCAACAGGGACTTAGAGAAGAGGATTATTTCTGACCCACAGCAAGAAGTCTAGGGGAAGAGGCTAACCAGAGCTAAAGCAACAGCTCACTCCATGCCAAAAATAAACAAACACATAAATAAATGAGCAAATAAATTCTACATCGATTAAAGATATAAACATGAAAGATAAACCTGAAAATCATTATAAGAAAATATTGGAAAATAATGTTAGGACCTGCAGTAGAGATGTCTATATATTTTTAAACATAAAAAAAAACCACAGCTTATGAAATACATCAAAAAATAATTTTTTCGAATCCTACTTTAGACAAAATTAAAAGGAACAGATTTGGGAGAGATGTTCACAGTTCACATAACTAACAAAAATTAGTATCCAGAGTTTCAGTAAATTATGAAGGTAAAAGTAAACAAAGCAAATACATATGGAAACAAAGGATAGGAAAATGCAGTCCACAAAAGAGCTATGACCCTGAGTGGGTAGTAAACAAATGACGCAGCGCTCATCCTCGTGTCACTGGTGGTCAGGGAAGTGTCGATTAAAACCATGAGAGAAAATTGTGCAATATCGAATGTTGGTGAGAGTGTGATGAAATGTGAGGTGGCAACTTCAAGTCTTGCTAGAACAGAGGGGCTGTAATATAATACATCCCCTTGGGAGAGCAATCTGGCAAAGTCTGCTAAAACTTAAACCTAGTAATTACTTGTACACTTATGTTAAAGAGATTTTCTCATGAGCACTCAAAGATTATATATGTATAAGAAATATTTTAGCAGACTTGTTAATAATAGCCATAAATTAAAAAAATAATAATTTTTATCAAAAGTAAAAGTTTAAATAAATTCCAGTATATCCAAACATAAAGTTGTTAAATTAATTAAATTGAGGTTCATCAAGTGGATAGCTACCACAAACCAAACCATGAGTGAATAAGAGTTGCAGGGCCGGGCACAGTGACTCATGCCTATAAATCCCAGCCATTGGGAGGCCAAGGTGAGAGGATCACTTGAGCCCAGGAGTTTGAGACCAGCCTGGGCAAAATGGTGAAACCCCATCTCTACTAAAAATACAAAAAGTAGCCAGGCGTGCTGGCACACACCTGCAATGCCAGCACTTTGGAACTTTGGAAGGTCGAGGCAGGTGGATCACTTGAGGTCAGAAGTTCGAGACCAGCCTGGCCAACATGGTGAAGCCCGTATCTACTAAAAATACAAAAATTAGTTGGGCATGGTGGCACATGCCTGTAATTCCAGCTACTCAGGAGGCTAAGGCAGGAGAATAGCTTGAACCTGGGAGGTGGAGGTTGCAGTGAGCCAAGATTGCGCCACTGCTCTCCAGCCTGGGGTGACAGAGTGAGACTCCATCTCAAAAAAAAAAAAAGTATAATGTTTACTCCTGGAGAAAAACGGTAATGATATGAAGAAGGGATACATGTGGGACTTCATATTTTTACCTTTCATTTTATTTTTTAAACTAAAACCATTATCCTAAGACCTCTATTTGTTCATTGTGGGTGCTAGGTGCATTATTGTTTGTTAAATTATTCCCTACGTTTTCTCAATTTTTATTATTTCTAGATTTTAAAAATAGCAGGAAAGTTTTAAAAACATATTTGGCTATTTTTTTTTCTATTTTTTGTAGAGATGGGGATCTCACTAAGTTGCCCAGGCTAGTCTCAAACCCCTGGAATCAAGAAATCCTTCTACCTTGGTCTCCCAAAATGCCAGGATTGCAGGCCTGAGCGGCTGCACCTAGCAAACTATTTTTTAATGTACTTTTAAAAAGATTTTGCCTTTGAAGGTTCACAAACAGAGAATTAAGTACAAAGACGCCAAACAAGCAAAGTCTCCCTGTAACCATCAAATATCTGTTCAGCCATTTGTTGTATCAAAGTAAATTATGTGGTTCAACCTTTCTTGTTGGGAATTCAGAACATTGCCTGAGAAATCTCTCCCCGCCCTGCAAAAAAAGCGATTTATTTTGTTAAGTAAAAACCAAGCATATGAGGGGAGACAGAATGGGACCAGAGGAAAGAGAAGTTGCAACATACTGATGAATTGCTGTTTCCTCTCGGCAAGCTCCCGCTACTCTTGTTTTGTGCTAGAAAGTGGTTTCCAATAAATTATTCAGGTTAAAGCATCTTTCCCTTCTGAAAGGGCTGCATGCTGGACCCAGTCCCACAGCCATCATCACAGATAGTCTTATGCAAGCGGCATGAGAGTCAACATCTAATTGGTGCCTTGACCAGGCCTGGGGCAAAAAGCCTGTTTAAATACGATCAATATTGACAAGGTAAGACGACAAGGTCTGCACAGAGCAGAACTAGGAAAGATATAGATTTCCACTTACAAGTCAGCATGCAGCCAATAATTCACCCCAGATCGACCTGTTCGGAGTGAAGCATGCCCTGGACTTCTCACCAGCCCCCCAGAGGACATCAGTCCAACAACTCAGGAGTGTCCCCTCTCACACACAGTGCACGCTGAAGGGGACAGTGGAAGAGAAAATCGTCCCAAACAGCCCAAGAAGACACTGACCTGGGGCTGAGCCGATGTCATCAATTAACCTAGGTCTGCAGAGGAAAGAACCTGTCAATGTTGGAACCGAATAGAAAATCTGGTTGTTGTTTTTTTTTTCTTTTTAAGTCGATGCATGGGAAGATTTCTCTGCAGTTTGTCTATCCCTGCACATCGCTAATAGCAAGGTCTCCAAGGCATTTCCAAACCTTGAGAATCTTGTAAAATTGAGAGGACATGTCAGGAGCCCTGTGCCATCAGATTTAGGAGATCTGAATTTCAATCCCAGCTCTGCAACTAATAAGGGAATTCCCTAAGCTGGGACCTCTGGGACTCAGTCTTCCCATCAATGGAATGGGATCATAATACCCACTCAGATTTCACTAGTGTGGTTTCAGGACCATTTACTCAATGTGTTAATATCAAAGTGCTTTTAAGTAATCTGAAGTAAACACAGTGCAACAAGTATTATTTTTTAAAAAAACTAAAAATACCAATGAAGCATATTCTTCCTGCTTTTGAAGTCTGGAGGGTTGAAGCAAAAACATAGATGCAACATGTTTTCTCAAAAAATAATGCTTTTAAGTATAAGCCACCTGACTAGCCAAGACACAGATCTATGATCAAATGCTTTTTTTCAGACAAGAAATTGGTGTGACTTGGGAAGTGAGGTTTGCACCTAAATCAAATGGCATCTTCTTAAACCTGGTTTTTGACAAATGCTGATCATTACTGACTAACTCTTAAAAAGTCCAAGGTGTTACAACTAAGAACAAGACTGCAACACTGACAACCATTTTGAACTCACTATAAAGAAATTGAATTGCTTAAATGTGTCACTGGTTGAACTGTTATAAAGATGCTTCATAAATACTGGCCAAATTAATGAGTTTTACGATTCAGGAATGCATACAGATGTAGATAATGAACTCAAAATGGTCAGGGATGTCAGAAGCCTCAATGAAACACTAGGATACATTTTTCTTTCTACCTGACTATGGTCCTTACCAAATCTAAGGCAGTGATTATTTCCTGAATATTAATTTGTACTTGAGATTAGAAGTCACTACACAAAATATTCACACTCAGGACCATGTTAAATCAATTTTGCCCCCATCTCCAGCCACCTCTAACTTCATGTTTGTATTTGCTCACCAAGATTAGAGACTTTCTCTCTAGCACGCCCCCAAACAGATATAGCCATATCTTATTCCCCAGAACCTGCGAATATTACCTTATTTGGCAAAAGAGTGAATATTATCTTCTGTGGCGAAAGATGTAATGAAGCCTCTTCAGAGAAGTGTACCCCGGATTATCTAGTGGGATAATCAACTTTGTATGTAACAAACTCTGCGTGTTCTCATCCTTTTGTAGGAGCTAAAAATTAAAATAATTGAACTCACAGAGATAGTAGAATGATGCTGACTAGAGTCTGAGAAGGGTAGTTGTGGAGTTACGAAGGTTGTGGGGATGGTTCATGGGTACAAAACTATATTCTGATAGAATAAATACGGTCTAGTTTTTGATGGCACAACAGAATGACTACAGTCAACAGTGATTTAAAAATAACTAAATAACTAAAAGTACATTTAAAAATAACTAAATAACTCAAAGGGTATGACTGGATTGTTTGTAACACAAAGGATAAATGCTTGAGGTGATGCATACCCTATTTACCCTGATGTGATTATTTCACATTGCACGCCTGGATCAAAATATCTCATGTATCCCATAAATATAGACATCTACAACGTAACCACACACAAAAAAATTTTTTTAAAGAAAGAGGCAAAGGGAGTTTGTTTTGAGACAGACATATAACAGGAGGCCATGTGACTGCAGCAGCAAGGATTGGAGCGATGTGGCCACAAACCAAGGAACACCTGGAGCCACCAGAATCTGACAGAGATAAGGAAGGCTTCTCTCCTAGAGCCATCAGAGGAGTGTGACCCTGCTGACACCTTGACATCAGACTTCTAACCTCCAGAACCATGAGAGAAGAAACTCCTGGTGTTTGTCAGAGCAGGAGCACTGTAATCTTGGATAAACACCCCCACTTTAAGTTCCAGCTCCCTTTCTAGCCTCATGCATTTCAAGGAAATCACTTCTTTTCTAACTACAAGCATCCAGAAAGAGCAGACAGTAAAACACAGATAAGACAGCCCAGGCACAAAGGGAGGTGGGAGGAAAGTCTCTTAGGTTACTGCCAAGCTTTACCCTCATACAATGGGCCCCAGTAAAACAGTAGGCCTTAAGAAGCACATTCCTTTCCCTTCAGGTGCACTAAGATAGAAAAGCTAAAGGCAAACTCAAGGGGTGTGCCTTCCGCTGCAGAAAAATGTATGGGAACAGACACACAACTCTCTCCCGAATAAGCACAACAAAGAGACACAGAAGCAGTCCAAGCCTCTGATAAACTCTTCCATCCTAAATCCTTGAAAACTCTTAGTCTATAAGAGAGTGTGCCTCTGACCTAATGCAGCCAGATGCCCTCTCAGCTTTGTTTTTCTCTAAAATAAGCCTGTCTTAACCGTCAAGCCACCTTTCCTTTTTCTTTCATTATTACAGTGTTTCAGTTCCTCATCTGTGGTGATGTATCACAGCGGCCACAGGAAATTGCCACACTCTCCTTTCACTAACCTGCTTTTCCCCCATCTGCATCCAGTAACTTGGCTGCAAAGTCCTGTCTTGTCTGCAGGTCAGGGACAGTTATCCCTGCACTCACCATCTGTGGGCAGGTTAGATCATGCTGCTTCGACTTGTTGACCTAGCAAACCCTTGCATCCACCTTAGCACATCTTTTCCTCCAGCATCTTGAGATGCACATATCTGCTGCCTCCAGATGCTTTCAAGCCAAAAAGACAAGTAAAGCTAAAAGCCTGAGTGGGTGGTGCCTATGTGTCAGAGCTCTGCTGCTGTGGCGGGGACTCCAGGTACCAGGACTCCTACCATCTGGAGTTCTGTGGGAGGAAATACTGGCTCTGCTGGGGTAACAGTGTTGTCTGTCTGTCATCTCAGCCCTTTCTTTCTTGAGTGGAGTGTAAAGCTGAGGACTCCCACAAGACCGAAACACAAGTGCTCCAAGCAGAACAGCTTGGTGATGGCAATCCCTGAGAATAGATGTCTGCAAGGAAAAGATGCTTGTCCATAGACCCCACATGACAGTGACTTTAGTCAAATCCTAGCCATGGCTACAAAACAGCTTAGTGAATTCCAAACTGAAGTCTTTTTCAGGTATCTGGCAAACAGGGTGGAAGGCCCAGCCTACTGCTTTGAAGTAACACAGATCCATTCTCTCACATGCAATATGCACTTATGGGTGGTAGCCATCTTGAGCAGGTGCAAGTAGCAGCCATCTTGAGATGTGTGGGGGCAGCCATCTTGAGATGTGTGGGGGCAGCCATCTTGTGAGGAACAAGTCAAAGTTTGCTGAGTTTACAGAGGCAGAACCGGATGCTGATGTATAAAATACTGTATACTGGAATTCGCTTATTTATGTAAGACATCTTAAAAGAGTATAAAAATAATGCCAAATGGAAAAAAGGAGTAAATATAAACAAACGATACAGTGAATATAAGGTTGAAAACATCGAATTGTTCACACACTTACTACCATGATCCAACTGTCATAAATATTGTGAAAGAAGACACTTAGCAGTTAACAATGTTCATGAAATGAAAAAAAAAAACAACTACTGGAAAAAAGGATGTTTCTTTATACTACAGTGAGGTGGACACGCTGCTATGAAGTGAAATAGCAACAGCTTCTCTATAGGGGACACTTTAAGACCTAAGGGGTACTTTATTCTCCTGACAATGCATAGAGGTCCCTGGGATCTCACTAGGAGTAAATTCAGTTCATGGGGGCAACAAGGGGACAATATGGCGAGGGAGAAGTCAAAGTAGGAAGAGAAGTTTCTGACCTTCTAGTCCAGTGATTTTCCCCAGTTGCTAACGAGGCGAGGATGGCATGAAGCAAGACAAGGGAAATAGTTCTTTAAGAACAATGACCAGCCAAAGTCTGAGGATGAGGGAGGTGGAAGGTGGTTAAAAATTCAGCCTAGATGGATCACCTGAGGTCAAGAGTTCAAGACCAGCCTGGCCAACATAGCGAAACCACATTTCTACTAAAAATACAAAAATTAGCTGAGCATGGTGGTGGGAGCCTATAATCCCAGCTACTTGGGAGGTGGAGGCAGGAGAATCGCTTGAACCCAAGAGGCGGAGTTTGCAGTGAGCCGAGATTATGCCACTGCACTCCAGTCTAGGCGACAGAGTGAGACTCTTATCTCAAAAAAAAAAAAAAAAAAAATCAGCCCAGATGTTAAAGCTATGAAAGTCAAGGAAAGACTCAGGAAGAACCATTCCAAACTGAAGGTGACTAAAGAGACCTGATATTTCAATGTGATCCAGGATCCTGGCTGGGAAAAACATGATTGAGACGATCAGCAAAGCTGAGCATGGTCTGAGGATTAGGTGATGGGCATGCATCAGTATTAACTTTCTGATTGTAATTCTGTAGGAGAATGCACTTGTTTGTAGGAATGACACACAAAAATATTCAGGAATAATGGAGCATCAGGTAGACTATTTATTCTCCATTGTTTCAGAACAAAAAAAGAATCATTTTAGTTGAAGCTTCAACATTTCTATAAGTTTGTTTCAAAGTTTAAAAATACATTTAAAAATTCAGCTCATAAAACTTTCATGGTATGAATAAACTCAACCTTGTACAGACATGGTGAAGAGAAACTTTCATTTGACAGTGCAGGTGATGGAGGAGAAGGATAGGGAACGCCGAAGGAGAAATGCTGCTCACAGAGGCTGGATTTAATCATCTAAAAGAGAATGAAGGCAGGAAGCCAGTGCTATTCTCCATTTCTATAACAAATCTAGGGCTTCACAAATTTAAAGTGGGTCAGTGACTGCAAAGCGAGGGACGTTTTACCCCCAGACCTCAGGGATTCAGGCAAGGTTAACAACAGACATGTTGGCAAAAGGCGACTCAAACCATTCCTATGTCCAGCATTATACACCCAACTCTGAAGTTGTCCACACTGTCATTATGGCATGTCTATCACCACAGCCTGTTCTTCCTTTAGCAGTGAGGCAGAAGAGAAATTCATTTGTAGAGGCAGAATTTTACACTGTCTCTAAAATATAAAAGAAGGATCCCAGCTTGAGCCTCAACATCTAGACATCTGATACATAGAAGATTGGTGGACTGGCCTTCTAATGGTCAATTGATAAACGAAGCCAACTGGAAAAGAACTGCAATATCTGATTCCAAGGCAATGATTAACTCAGAAGAGGAAATATTCTGAGCAGAGGCAGCTGCCTGCCACTCTGACGGGCCCTTGGCCCACGTCCCCACGGGGACCTCTTGCCTCTGTCCTAAGGAGGGGATATTGCAATCAAAAGGTTGATAAATACTAGCCAGCCTGGCTTTGTTTGGCAGAGGAAAGACCACTTGCTCCTGACCAGGACACAGTACCCTCTCCATCTACTTGCCATCACATGTCCAACAAAGCCATTCCACCTTTCCCCAAATTAACATGCAAGGTCTGCGTAATTCTAGGTATTTTCTGATCATAGCAGCTGGCCATACAGAAGGACACAACCATGCAGCTATCAAGCTGAGGGTCTTGTGATCCAACAACTTTCAAGGGGAAGACAGAGAGCCTTCCCACAACAGGTGGAAGTGAGCCGAGATTATGCCACTGCACTCCAGCTTGGCAACAGAGCAAGACTCCATCACACACATACACACAAAGTAAAGCTTTTTATCAGTTTTTCTCAGGTGATTGATCAATAGCATAACTTTAGGTCTCAGCTCCCTCAAAGTCAGTATCTCAATGGAAGGCTAATTTATCCTCTCTCTCCTGATCATGTTGCATTCCCTGCCATAGGATATGGGTTGTCAGAGCGTGGCAAGGAGCTGAAAGTGGGGAGCAGCTGCTTACAGAAGGCAGAGTTGTCTTCTTGCTTTCATGACCTCTGTTGAGAATGCAGCCTTCCTCAGGCCCTGCCTTTCATGATGTTTGGGCTAGCTTTGTAGATGAGCCAAATTTACTATATCTGTGCACCAGAGTTGTCTGGGCCTTCTCTGAAGTTCATGTAGGATGACAACGAGCCACGAATGCCTGCAAGCCGATCCTGGCATACGTATCAAAATGTCAGACCCTCGACTTTGGCCTTGGAAGTCCTAGTGCAGAAGTCAGCAGCCATCTGTTTCCAGAAACACACATCTTTTTGTTTGTCATTTTTTAAATTCGTGGCAAGATCAGCAATCTGACACACGTTGAATGGCTTAAAATAACACCTTACTGGCCTCAGGTTCTGGAGGCTGGAAGTCGAAGATCTGTGTCACCTGACCAAAGTCAAAGTGTTGGCAGAGACACACTCCCTCTGAAGGTTCCAGGAGAGAATCCATTTCTCACCTCTTCCAGCTTCTGGTGGCTGCTGGCATTCCTTGGCTTGTGTCTGCATTACTCCAATCTCTAAGAAAAGCATCTTCAAATCTCTGTTTCTGCTCCATCTTGTAGCCTTCCTCTCTGCATGTGTTAAATCTCCCTCTCCCTCCCTATCATAAGGATACATGTGGCCAGGTGCGGTGGCTTATGTCTGTAATCCCAGCACTTTTGGAGACCGAGCTGGGTGGATCACCTGAGGTCAGGAGTTCAAGGCCAGCCTTGCCATCATGGCGAAACACCATCTCTGCTGAAAATACAAAAGTTAGCTGGGCATGGTGGCGCAAACCTATAATCCCAGGTACTCAGGAGTCTGAGGTACAAGAATCGCTTGAACCCAGGAGGTGGAGGTTGCAGTGAGCCAAGACTGCACCACTGCACTCCAGCCTGGTTGACAGAGCAAGACTCTGTCTCAAAAAAACAAAAACAAAAATACATGTGATGGCATACAGGGTCCACCTGTGTAATCATCTCCTCATTTCAAAAGCCTTGACTTGATCGTATTGGCAGAGACTCTTTCTCTGAGTAAGGTAAACTTTAAGTTTACAGGTTCCAGGGATTGAGCTCTGGTTTATTTGGGGATCATTTTTCAGCTGACTACAATGGATAGCAGTAAACATTTGTACCCTAAACTCTGATGTGGACATACTCACCACTAGACAGCAGCCAGAGAGAAGCCTTTGACCAGCATCGGCCTTAGACATGCCAAATTGACGTGAATAAGCCCGAGAGTCGTGTGCACAGCCTGCTGAAGTAGGTAGAAGGAAGCTAGCAGGTAGCTTGTGTTAACTCATACATCCAAGACAACCTCCGCATTTTCACGCTTCTACTCGGGAGCAACCTAAGAGTGGCCATAAATTTCCTCTTATTTTTATAAGAGGTGGGTGATGACAGAGAATGATTGTTTGGGAATTCTTCTCAGTATCACCACCTTTGTAGCACCTACGAAGGACCCGAGTAAGGACAGTTTAAGATCCAAATGAAGGCAAGCCTCTGATCTTTGCATTTGTCATTTTCTACATTCCTGGCAAGATCAACAATCTGCCATTCTCAGGTGGTTGATCAATAACATAACTTTAGGTCTCGGCCCCCTTCTCCCTAAATGAGCAGGTAGTAGAATGTTCTAGAACTTCATTTTTGATATTTAGATAAAATCTGCAATGTTTCTTGGAGCCTGCATATTGCTGCTAACTCTTCCTTGGGTTAAGTAACAGGTAATATCACCATCACTGCATAAAAGTAAATCCTTTGGCCAGGCGCAGTGGTTCACACCTGTAATCTCAGCATTTTGGGAGGCTGAGGTGGGCGGGTCATGAGGTCAGGAGATCAAGATCATCCTGGCCAACATGGTGAAACCCCATGTCTACTAAAATACAAAAAATTAGCCGGGTGCGGTGGCACATGCTTGTAGTTCCAGCTTCCAGGGAGGCTGAGGCAAGGGAATCACTTGAACCTGGGAGGTAGAGGTTGCCGTGAGCTGAGATCGTGCCACTGCACTCCAGCTTGGCAACAGAACAAGACTCCATCCCAAAGGAAAAAAAAAAAAAAAGTGTTTTAGCCTTTAAATTGCAGGCAAAATAAAGTCTCTGAATAAAAGAGCCCTTCTCAAACATGAACCCCAACAAATGTGCAAGGTCAGGCACACAGATGTTCTAGAAGGTTCTGTGATGGAGGGGAAGACTGTGGTGTTTCTTGCTTTAGGTCTACAAGAGGCAGGTGGCAGAAGCAGGGTGGTGGTGGTGGCTAAAGGGCTGATGGAGAGACTTCTTTCCCAGTGAAAAGGGTACTGAGAAGTTACCTTGGTGACCAGAGGAAAGCCGAACAAATCCCAGTCACCAAAACGGGTCACCTGTGCCCCTTGAAAGCTGAGTCCTCCCATCCTCATTTCATCCTGTTTTTCCCTTATCACCTACTCCCCTCCCTCAAGATATGAAACCTCCTAGGACCAGCAATGTTTGTTATGACGGACAGCAATTCAACCTTGCCAGAGAAGAGGTATGCAATAGGCCAGTTCATTGAAGGCCTGAAATAATTCCCAGATCCCCAGGTAGACAGAGTGTGGGGAAAATGGTGAAGGCTCTGGATCATGAGATGGTGGAGCCCCAGCTCCCCATGCCATCTTCTCCCCATGTCTTGGCTCAGCATGGACAACGGGAGGTCGTGATGCAAGTGAACAGATACAGAACTGCTGCAAACAAGCATCACATCGGTGCCCAGGGCAGGACTTAAAATAGGGAACCTGCCGGGCACGGTGGCTCATGCCTGTAATCCCAGCACTTTGGGAGGCCAAGGCGGGTGGATCACGAGATCAAGAGATCAAGACCATCCTGGCCAACATGGTGATACTGTGCCTCTACTAAAAAATACAAAAAAATTAGATGGCCATGGTGGCGTACACCTGTAGTCCCAGCTACTCGAGAGGCTGAGGCAGGAGAATCTCTTGAACGTGGGAGGTGGAGGTTGCAGTGAGCGGAGATCGCGCCACTGTACTCCAGCCTGGTAACAGAGTGAGACTCCATCTCAAAAAACAATAGGGAACCCAGCATCACATTCCCAAATAAGGGGGCAATGCCCAGGCAGGGTTTCTGCTGCTGCAGCATGATCCCCCGCTCACTGCTCTGTCTGGTTTCTATAGAAAGCAGAAATTGGAAGTCCGTCCTCCAAACTCTGGGGATGAACTGAGCCACACCAGACCCAGAGAAGCGTATGTAACCCTGTTATTTGGGTTGTTAGTTGCTGTGCTAAAAAGCAAGAATCAATGTGAAGCAGGAAATCTTTTTGAGGCTCACTGTACATGGCAAATCATTTCTATTTTGCTACTATCACGGTTTTCTTTTCCTTCCACACTTTGATCGTGTGTCTTGCTGTGGATCTCTGTAAGTTCATCACAATTAAAGTTCACTGAGAGACGGGATGGGGATGGAAGAGGAAAGAGAGCCCAGTGCTCATGCATGATGTAATATGTAGTATGTTCTGCAACACCGTGTCATATTATGGCTAATGTGCATGAGGGCTTTTTTTCTTTTAGAATGACTGTTGTTTTTAAGTGCCCAGTGACAGACACTTAGGAACAATCAAACTAATAATTCCTGCTCTTCTCTCCCTATGTCACTTTGTGATCATACAAATCCCTCCCTTGGCAAGATCAAGGCTGCATGTCATTAAGCCATTTTGGACAGGCTGTTTATAGTCACTGCCTGATCGTCAAGAGAGTTTACACCATGAATGGGATCATCGGCCGCACATTCAATGTAAGAGTGCCATTGGATGTTTACATCCTGTCAGCCAAAGCCCCTTGCAGACCTCACTTTCTTCTCCTCTCCTTCCTCCTAGATCCATTGACTCCTCTACTCTCAGCTGACACCCTCCAAGGGAACTGCCAGATCAAAGTTTGATCGGTTAGAGGGCACATCCCTGACTGCCATAGCAGAAACTACCTCATGATTCCACAGCAAGAGGGCCGTGCCCTGATGTCAGTGCCTAGCCAGTGCCGAGGCTGAAAGCAGAGTTCCTTCATCTCCTAAGCAGCTGCCCTTCCCAGGCTGCTCTGCCTTGGGTCTATTCTCTGCACTCCCTCTGATAATCACTGGAGAGCTCTCCATCCAAGGTCAAAATCCTTTGCAACCTCATCCCAGCCTTTTATCTCTGACCACCCCATACATGACACCCTTGACTCCAACCATCTGCAACCAACATCCATCTCCCGAAACGCAGCCCGCTCTTAAATCTCCTTTGCATATACTGTCTCTTCTGACTAAAATGGCTTTCCCTTTGACTAATACCAATTCAGCCTAGAAGACCTAGTCCAAATAGTGCATGCTCTGTGCTATCCGCCTCTGGTTTCCAAGTTCACGATATATGTGCTTCTAGTGCAACAGTAATCTCACTTGCTATGGTTTGAGTATTTGTCCCCTCCAAACCTTATATTAAAATTTGATCCCTAGTGTTGGAAGTGGAGCCTAATGAGAGATGTTTGGGTCAAGGAAGCAGATTCCTCATGAAGAGATGAATGCCCTGAGTGGGGGAATGAGTGAGTTCTTAGTCTGTTAGCTCCGTCAAAAGCTGGCTGTTTCACAGACCTAGGCACTTCTTCCCTCCTAGCTGTCTTTCTAGCCATTTGATCTCTGGACACACTGGCTCCCATTTTCCTTCACCAGAGTGGAAGCAGCCTAAGGCCCTCACTAGATGCGGAGGCTGGCATCATGCTTCTTGCACAGTCTGAGTTACCATGAGCCAAATAAACCTCTTTTGTTTGTAAGTTACCCAGTTGTCACTAAGACAACTAAGTCTTGTCGTAGTCTGTGTCGTGTTGCTCTACAGGGATGCTTTATAGCAACACGACACAGACTAAGCCAACACTGTTATAAATTCATTCTGCTGTGTTACAAATTAATTCTTTGTTTTTTTTTTTTTTTTTGAGACGGAGTCTTGCTCTATCGCCAAGGCTGGAGTGCAGTGGCACAATCTCGACTCACTGCAACCTCTACATCCTAGGTTCAAGCAATTCTCTGCCTCAGCCTCCCAAACAGCTGGGACTACAGGTGTATGACACCACACCCAGCTAATTTTTGTGTTTTCAGTAGAAATGGAGTTTCACCATGTTGGCCAGGATGGTCTCGATCTCCTGACCTCATGATCCGCCTGCCTCAGCCTCCCAAAGTGTTGGGATTACAGGCATGAGCCACCATACGCAGCCTATAAATGAATTCTTTGTCAGTTCCTGAACTCCTCATGGACAGAAGTATGTCTTGTGTTTCTAATTTCTGCAGGATACCTTGCAGAAATAAGGTTCTGTGTAAATCCAGTGAACAAATACCTTTAAATAAACTGGACTCTGAGGAACGCATTATGGCTTACAAAGGGCTATTCCATGCAATTGCTAATGTATTATAGTATTATAGAGGGCACCTATCCTTGTGTTTCCAGTCCTAAGGGTCCCTTTCAGGTTTCGGTGAAGTTTAGAGGACCCACATCATTCCACTGATCAATAAATGCCATATCTACTTTACCCTGCTATGTGCTTAGAATTAGACTAGTTAGTGTGGAGAATTCAAAAACGAGTCCTTGTCTTTGAAAGATTTGCATTCTAGGATTCACATAAGCAAAACAGTGACAGAAAAGTACTTGGCAAATCATTTGAGTTTTTTAAAAAATGGTAGGAGCTGTGGTTTGAAAATTTCAAGTCTTATTACACAAGTGGGTTGCAATCAGTTTGGTGGATCATGACTAAAATTGTTAAATGAAATGGAATGGAAATGCGATGAAATAGGACAAGATAGGCTGGCCCCGCATAGCATTGCTTGGAATAGAAAATAGGCCTAGTGCATCAGAGGTAGCAAGAGTAAGTACTGTGCAAATGTTTTGAGTCATGGTGTACTATGCTTCTTACCATAGGTCATGGCCAAAATGACTGTGTTAGAACTTGGAAGTCAAGGCTGGGCGTGGTGGCTCATGCCTGTAATCCCAGCACTTTGGGAGGCCGAGTCGGGCCCATCGCCTGAGATCAGGTGTTCAAGACCAGCCTGGCCAACATGGTGAAACCCCATCTCTACTGAAAATACAAAAATTAGCTGGGCATGGTGGCACACGCCTATGGCCCCAACTGCTAGGGAGGTTGAGGCAGGAGAATCGCTTGAACTCAGGAGGCGGAGGTTGCAGCGAGCCGAGATCACACCACTGCACTCCAGCCTGGGCAACAGAGTGAGACTCCATCTCAAAAAAAAAAAAAAAAAGTCAAGAGGGAGTGAGCAATAAGAGAAATAGCCAAAATGCCTCATGTAAGTAATTTGATCCTGAAAGGATGAAGAAGAAAGGGGCAAAAAGGAATTAAAATAGCAAGTCGTCTGTAATTGAAGGTTAGCAAACGCTCCCTAGTGACGGATTGTCACAGGCATTTTAAGAATGGTAAGATACCGAGGTGGGCGGATCACGAGGTCAAGAGATCGAGACCATCCTGGCCAACATGGTGAAACCCCGTCTCTACTAAAATTACAAAAAAATTAGCTGGGCATGGTGGCGTGCACCTGTAGTCCCAGCTACTCGGGAGGCTGAGGCAGGAGAATTGCTTGAACCCTGGAGGTTGCAGTGAGCCGAGATCACACCACTGCACTCCAGCCTGGCGCCTGGTGACAGAGTGAGACTCTGTTTCAAAAAAGAAAAGAAAAGAAAAAAAAAAGAATGGTAAGATACCTAACATTTAATTAAAGGCTATTTTGCAGAGACAAGAAAGCCTGCTAAAGTCTACTAACAAAAACTCTGCCCTTCCTTGACTAAATCACACAACATAAACTCATTCTGCAAAGAATGTCATTTATCTGTTTGAGCATCATTACCATTGATTCAAGCTAATTATGTGTGGAATGAAGACAGCAAAACAGCCAAAAGATGGTCCAGCCACTGCGTGAAGGGAGAGGTCCTCACAGCCAGTGGAGAACAAAATAATGCATGCCTGTAGGAGTTTGCAGAAGTGTCAGCAAGGACTTCGTACAGTCCCAGGGGCAGATGGGGATTCAAGCCAATCTTCTCTAGGTCTCAAGGGACTGGAGACCCCAGCCAACATCAGTCTTTTGTAATGTTCACACTGCCTTATGGTGAGGAGTGTCATGATTAAATTACAAGGACAGACTGACATGTCACCCAATCTAGCCAGTTATACCACTATCTTATCTCCCAGGAGCTAGAAACAAATGCAGAGGGGGAGATGATGCTATTTCCTGCAGCTACCACCTCCCCATCAGTGATAGCCCTGAGGTCGTACAAAATGTGTCTGATATGATATCCCTCTGAATTCGAAATGCCTATTCTTGGTCCCCTGTTCTGAGTCTTCTTCTCCCCTGACCTAATAGCCACAAATCATTCCCAAGCTTTTTAAGGACTTGGCTTTTATTCCCCTCACCAGCTGGTCACCCTCACCCAAACACACTCCACTTCATTCGTGGTTCCTCTGCAGCATGATACCCTGAATTGAACATAGCACGCCAGTTATAAGTGGCTGCACGCAGGACCCAGGAGGCTCAGCCACCCTTTCTTTGGATGCTACATTTGTATTAAGGCAGTCTGAGGTCCCAGGAAAATAATCATGGCTGTTGACAGTCAATGAGCTTGTCTAATTAAGCTCGTAGGAATTGAGAGGATTATACATATCCTGTCCAGCTGCCTGTGGCTTTCAAAGCACAAGTTCTTCTGGCTAATTTGATATAAAGAGTCTGTGTTTCCTCTACAGAGTCTAACCACAGAAAATGTGATTTCCTGCCACTTATTCATAACAGAGTTCCACCACATCAAAACAACTCAATGTTCCTGTGGTTATAATAGTGTTTTTGCAATTTTCGCCCAATAAGTAGTCTCATGAAACGTTCACCCTGGTCCAGATTTTTGAAATCATGACATTGATTGATATTCAGCTTGGTGTACCAGAAAGAGAATAGACAGTGAATGAGGCTGCCGAGGTTCAGAGCTGGGCTGCACGACTAATCAGCTCTGTGACTTTTGCAAGTGTCTGCACCTTGACCTTGATGCTCAGTGCCTCAATTTCCCCATCTATAACAGAAAGGCAATGGAAGTACCCATTGGCTCTTGGGAGGTTTGAATGTGTTCATCCGTATGAAGTGCTTGACACAGGGTCTGGCAGCTGGTAAGGGGTCCAATAAGCAGAGCGATGGTTTACTCTCTTGTCCTGACTGGGGTAATTTCAAAAGCAAAAAGGAACACTACTTAAAATTATATAGAGACACAGCATAAACTGGGATGCATGGCCTCTTGTCAACAGGCGTCAGCCTTGATGATGATGATGATGACATTCTACTCACCTCAGTCCTCATTTCCCATTCTGCTAAAGAAAGCTAACACCGCTCATATTATAGGATGACTTGAGAGGGTTAGAAGCAATCCAATCTACATAAATTGCCAAGCATAGAGCAGTTATTCGATAAACATGGGTCTTCTTAGGTTATTTTTGTGGCTTCCAGCCGAAAGTTCATTTCCTTGATGGTGTGCCCCTTCTGACATCATAAATATGGGGGAAATCCTGCTTCCCATGGCTTTTACATCCAAGTAAAGCCAATTAATAACTGAAGAGGAAGGAACGGGTATGCAGGGAGAGGCAATCTGAGCCCTCTCTTGGCAGCAGCTGATGAATATAAATGATTTGAAAATTAAAAAGCCATTAGGCTATTAAAAATAGCTTCTAAGAACCATCCCTTAATAAATTATTTTCATGCTTAAAAACCCAACTGGAAAGAATATAAATGGTAATACAGGCCATCTGAAAAGTCAATAACCAGATATAATGGTCAATTTCTTTGATATTATTGTCTAATTAAGCAATTTAGCATTCGTTGAAATTGCATTTAACTGAGTCAGTGCCGTCTACAAGTGATGTAGAGCCAATTTCTTTAACGCTGAAGAGAAAAAAAATAAAACTTGAATACAAGGAAGAACAGACTCTAATTGATGTTTTATACTCAACTGGCTGGATTTCCAAAATGCAATTCAGGAGCTAAAAGGGAAGCCATCGAATGAACCACTGCTTAGAGCTGAGATGCACAGACCCCAGCCTTTGGAAGGTGGCAGTCCTCTGTACGTTTGTGTACCTGGGAGATGGGAAATGCTCCATCTTCACGGCCTCTTGCCCACAGAAGGAAGAGGTTCTAAATGGTTCTCTCTCAGTTCAGTGATTCTCAAGCTTTTTGGAAGCTTTTTAAATTTCATTGCCCAAACTACTCCCCAGACCAATCAATTCAGAATTACTGGTTATGGGACACTAGCTTCCGTATTTTTTAAAGTTCCCCAAGAGAGTCCTCCGTGCACCCAAAGTTGAGAGCCACTGTTAGGGATGAGTCCTGAGGCATCTGTAAGCACCAGCCAGGTAGTCAAAAAATTCCTCAAGAACATTAAGAACACAACCTTTCTAGTTTTCAGCCACAATGCCCTGAAAAACAAAATCAGTTGGTAGGTTGTCTTTACATTTGCACAGACACCCCAGAGGGTCCTGGAGGAATACATCCAGTAAGAAAACTGTAGCATGAAAGGCGAACGGTCCTTGTGCTGAGAGCAAAATTCACTTTGGTGTGTGTTCTTGACAGCTGCTGCCCCCAAGTACTCAACTCCTTAGAAACTGCAACCTTCCCAGAACCAGTGACATAACTAGCAATATGTGGAATGCATTGCTTATTTATTGGTTGAGGCAGGAGGATCACTTGAGGCCAGGAGTTCAAAACCAGCCTGGGAAACCTAGAAAACCCTGTCTCTATAAAAACTTGAGCCTAGGAGTTGGAGGCTGCAGAGTCATGATGGCACCACTGTACTCCAGCCTAGGTAACAAGACCCTGTCTGAAGAAAATAATAATAATGATTATTATTATTATTTTGCTGTGCAGCTTCCAAGGTAGCCCAAGACAATTCTCCCTTTCTGATGTTCATATCCTTGTGTAATCTCCTCTGACACTGTATCAGGCTGTTCTGTGTGACCAATGGCATAAGACAGACCAGATTGTATGTCACTACCAAGGCCAGATCCCAAAAGACATGGTGGCTTCTTCTGCCTTTCTCTCTCTTGAATCAGTTGCTCTGGAAGAAGCCAACTGCATGTCATGTAGAGATTCAAGCAGCCCTATGGAGAGATGCATGTGGCTAGGAACCGAGACCTCAACCCAACACACAGCCAGGGACTCAGCCTCCTGCTAATAGCCATGTGAGTATGTTTAAACATGGACCCTCCATCCCAGTTAAGCTTTCAGATGATGGTAGCCCCAGCCAATACCTTGACGGCAACCTCCCAGGAGATGCTAGCCAGATCACTCTGCCAAGCTGCTCCTAAATTTCTGACCCACAGAAACCAGGAGACAATAAACGTTTGCTGGCCAGGCGCAGTGGCTCACGCCTGTAATCCCAGCACTTTGGGAGGCCAAGGGGGACGGATCACGAGGCCAAGAGATCGAGACCATCCTGGGCAACATGGTGAAACCCTGTCTCTACTAAAGATACAAAAAAATTAGCCAGGCGTGGTGGCGCGTGCCTGTGGTCCCAGCTACTCAGGAGGCTGAGGCGGAAGAATCGCTTGAACTCAGGAGGCGGAGGTTGCAGTGAGCAGAGACTGCGCCACTGCACTCCAGCCTGGCAACAGAGCGAGACTCCGTCTCAAAACAAATAAATAAATAAATAAATGTTTGTTATTTTAAGCCACTAAGTATCAGGGTAATTTGTTACCCAGAAAGACAAAGCGAACACAGCATATACACGTGAAGTCTAGGCTGGGCACAGTGGTTCATGCCTGTAATCCCAGCACTTTGGGAGGCCAAGGTGGGAGGATCACTTAAGGCCAGGAGTTCAAACCCGGCCTAGGCAACATAGCAAGATTCTGTCTCTACAAAAAAAATATAAAAAATTACCTGGGCATGGTGGTATGCACCTGTAGTCTCAGCCACTCAGAAGGCTGAAGTGGGAGAATGGCTTGAACTCAAGAGGCCAAGGTTGCAGTGAGCCAGGATCACACCACTGCACTCCAGCCTGGGAGACAGAGCGAGACTATGTCTCAAAAAAAAAAAGTATCAATAATCCCCTGACTCATCTCCCTGCTTCTGTTCTTATACCCTTCCCAGCCATTGTCCACATGGCAACCAGAAGGAATTTTCTAGAATCCAGGTTATGTCAGAAGTTTCCAGACTTTCTCAGTTCATGTCATTTTTAACAATTTTTTTATTGCATTCAACAGTCCCTTTTTTAAGGTCCACACAGCTTAATATGTATTTTTGTTCTAATGATTCAGTAGCCATTTGAAAAAATAATACACTTAAGTTGAAAGAAAAAATATTTTTCTATCATTCTTAAGTAACACAATTTCTTGCCAGTGAGATGTGTGCTCTGTTGGATGCTCAAACCTCGGAATCAGATTGGACTCTGCCACCCTCATTTCCTGTTTCATATTGATTTTTGCTTTTTAGCACAGCAACTACCAGCCCTAATAGCAGGGTTACATAAGCTTCTCTGGGTCCAATCACACTGCTCAAAATTTTACAGTGAGTAATATTTACATAACCATGCAATTGTAAATGCTGTCTGTTAGTTCTAAGTCTTTTTCCACCGACCCATAATCAAAGCCTAGAAGACCTATTTTTATGGTTTAAGAAGAAAATGTATTATAAATCCACAAATGCAAAAGAGATGGGAGGGGAGGCAGCAGTATTAATCATTTAAATTAATGGGTCAAAAGTTAGTTGTAGAGTCTTTCATTCAGGTTGATGGTGGTAACTGAGAGAAGAGCTAAAAAGTAGAGTTCAGCTGGATCTACCTGGGAGCCTAAGGATGGAGGTAGGAGAGAGGTTCATATTTCATTTCTGAACATTCTTCCTTTTATAGCCTCTGGAACCACTTTTAAAAAAAACCGTATTACTTTTACAATTAAAATAAAATCATATTAGCTTGGTGAAAATTGTGGTTTTTGTCATTACTTTCTTTTCTTTTTTTTTTAAGATGGAATCTTGCTCTATCTAAGCTCACTGCAACCTCCACCACCCAGGTTCAAGCAATTCTTCCACCTTAGCCTCCCAGGTAGCTGGGACTACCAGCACATGCCAACACGTCTGGCTAATTTTTGTATTTTGTATTTTGTATTTTTTTTTTTTTGGAGGCAGAGTCTCGCTCTATCCCCCAGGCTGGAGTGCGATGGTGGAATCTCAGCTCACTGCAACCACTGCCTCCCGGGTTCAAGCTTCTCTTGCCTCAGCCTCCCAAGTAGCTGGGATTACAGGCACGTGCCATCATGCCCAGCTAATTGTATTTTTAGTAGAGATGGGGTCTTGCCATGTTGGCCAGGCTGATCTTGAACTCCTGACCTCAGGTGATCCACTTGCTTCTGCCTCCCAAAGTGCTGGGATTATTGGTGTGAGCCACCACGCCCGGACTCATTTTTGTATTTTCAACAGAGACTGGGTTTCATCATGTTGGCCAGGCTGGGCTTGAGCTCCTGACCTCAGGTGAGCCTCCCGCCTCTGCCTCCAAAGTGCTGGAATTACAGGTGTGAGCCACATGCCCAGCCTTGTCATTCGTTTTTAACGGCAGAAACTGCAATTACTTTTGCACCAACCCAATATATTTATTTCCGGGTGGTGTATTAACACCTTCTCTTCCAGAAGTCTCCCATCCAGCATCTTTCTCCTGAGTGACTTTTCACCCACGTGCCAGGTTGTGTGTTTAACTGCTAGATCCCACTGAAGTTCCATATCACAACACTTATCCTCCTCTGGTGCCATTTCTCATATGGTTCCTTCATACTGAGCTCTGCAAACATGACATCCTCATCCGACTCCTCCTTCCAACTCATTACCTTTCAGAAGACAAACACTGTGTCCTAAGTCTTATTTATAGGTGCATCCTCTCTCTTTTCCAGGGTTAGGACCACACAGAGAAGACGCTCTGTAAATACTTGCTTTCCGACTCCAAGCCTCTTAGGCTACCAAAAAAGAAGTTGAATCTTAGCCTTAAGAGAATACAGCATTGACTTACTTGTCTTCTCTACTGGACTCATCTTTCCTGGAGGGCAGTGCTTGATTTTTACACATTCTCAAGCCATTAGGACCAAGAGATGCTAACAGACAAAAGCCACTTAATACTTGTCTGTGAAATGAATAAACGGATGAATGAGTGAATTCAGCAAATTGGAAGGGCAGTCACTTGGAATTGATAGTGTGTGTGTGTGTGTGTGTGTGTGTGTGTGTGTGTGTGTGTGTAGATGGGCTCTCACTGGGCTGGTCTTCAACTCCTGGGCTCAAGGGAACCTCCCACCTTAGCCCTCGAAAGTACTGGAATTCATCTAGAATGAACTCTTCACTACTGCAGAAATTGTCTAGTAGCACTCTTGCTTTCAAATTCCATTTTTCATTAACTGACATTAAACGCAAGTATTTCATCTGTGTCTGTCATTTTCAAAATCACGATATTTAAAAGAGATCTTTGCTAGAGATCTCTGCAGCGCATTTATTAAAGTTCTCACTTGGATCTGAATTTGTCTGAAAAGGGAAAAAGAGTCTTAGATTTCTTTTGTTTTTGCTTTTTTTTTAAACTTGCTTCAGTTAACAACACTGATAATATCAAGAGCAGCCAGGTTGGCTCTCTCTCTCTCTTTCTATCTCACTCACACGCACGTGTGCACACATACACTCACACTATCACTCAGCCTCTTGAATCCCGCTGAAAGCCCTGAGGATCCATCAGGCCTCGCGAAAGATTTCCTTTGTGCCCTCACCTTGGAGGTTTTCTCTGAGATGACTAAAACCTTGAAATACTTCAGGCTCATAGCTATTCCCTGTATGTAGCACAGCACTAACTACATCTTAAAGGCCTTTGACGTTCCAGGAAAGAATATTACACGTTGCCTTTGGAGGTAGGGTAACCCCCAATTACTGGTAGATGCTATGAGCATATGACAATGAAAATACACTAGCAATTTCTACTGTATTCACTCAAATATATTTCCTTTGCCAGGCCCAGAGCTTGGAACAATATCCCATCCTGAATTTATCCAATAATGCTTTTTTATAACCTCAGCAAAAAGGTTGATAGGCTGGTGTGATGGTTAGTACCGGCTGTCAACTTGCTTGGATTGAAGGATGCAAGGTATTGTTCCCGGGTGTGTCTGTTGCCAAAGCAGATGAACATTTGAGTCAGTGGACTGGGAGAGGCAGACCCACCCTCGATCTGTCTGGACACCATCTAATCAGCTGCCAGCGTGGCTAGGATAAAAGCAGGCAGAGGAATGCAGAAGGACTTGACTTGCTGAGTCTTCCGGCCTCATCTTTCTCTTGTGCTGGATGCTTCCTGCCCTCCGACATCACACTCCAAGTTCTTTAGCGTTTGGACTCTTGGACTCACACCAGTGGTTCTCCGACTGAAGAGAGTGGCCACAGACTGCAGGCTGCTCTGTCGGCTTCCCTACTTTTGAGCTTTGGGGACTTGACTTGGAATCACTTGCTGGCTCCTCAGCTTGCAGACAGCCTATCGTGGGGCTTCACCTTGTGATTGTGTGAGTCACTTCTCCTTGATAAACTCCCCTCCGTGTATACATCTATCCTATGAGTCCTGTCCCTCTAGAGAACCCTGGCTAATACAGGTGGTCACCGGTTGTCACCGTTTATCAAACATTTATTCTGGGTCCAGAGCTGCACTAAATATATAAGGAACTTAAGACAGTGCCCGCACACAGTAAACGTCACCCCAAAACCAGAGATCACCCCACTGATGCGTGTGTGGATGGAACACTGGAACCCAGGATGCCTGTCCGCTGGCCCTGTGGTGGCTCTGTCCACCTGCTTGTGTTTGGCACTGGAAGAATCAGGTGTCTGGTTCCCAGCATCTGTTCATGGTCTGGACTGAAGGGCAAGGTTGAGGATGTGGAGGAGGCAAGGTATCCTCCCTCACTGGCCAATAAATGGGTGTGGATATGAAAGAAAGATAAATCAGGTTCAGCTCTTCTCCACTGCAGTTTC
Source organism: Plecturocebus donacophilus (assembly GCA_004027715.1). NCBI lineage: Eukaryota > Metazoa > Chordata > Mammalia > Primates > Pitheciidae > Plecturocebus > Plecturocebus donacophilus. The sequence goes on from PVKP010006560.1 coordinate 77,464, forward strand.
AAACAATGAAGTCCTATTCATACAAAGTCCCTGAGCAATGAGGAATCATATATATCAGGAAGTCACCACTCTAGTTAAGTTGTTCCCAGGACCCCTCCTCTGTAGACCCTCAGGGTGCCTCCAATGGCCATGCAGACCAACAGAGATGACCCCCTATGCTCCAGACCCTTCATCTTTTCCCTCCCTTCCCTCCTGTCCCCCCACATTTTCCCTTTTTTTTCTCCATGGATGTCATCATTTTTGTTCTGCTTGATAAAGAGAAGAGAGCATTGGAGCCCTGAGAGAGGAAAGAGGAAGGAATAGAAGAACCTCCGAGGTCTCCTCTGGTTGAACCTTCAGATTGAATATCTTTGGGGAAAAAAATACTCAAAATTGGATAAACTGTCTTGTGAAAGTTTATCTTTTTGTCAGAGTCCTCCAAAAAAACCCATAATTAATAGAAGAAATAGATAATAAATAGAAAAGACAAAGATCAGAGAGAAGATAGATAGATACATAGATAGATACCTAGACAGATAGATAGGAGAATAGGGAATTAGGGTAACCAAGGGTAAAGAAATAAGCAGAAGAACAGCAGGGGCAGCCAGTTCCAGGCAAGATAAGTCAGCAAACAGGCCACACCCTCACTCCTCTGATAACAAGACAGACGTCTCCACTTCAGCCACTGATTGACTGTGGGCCAAATCTCCACTTCAGTCTCTGATTGGTCGCAGGCCAATCCTTCATAGGGTGTAACCAATTAGAGGCCTCTAAAGGGCCCCTGGTGTGTTACCAAATTCTTCTAGCTTAATAAAAAGCCTAAAGAACATTATACTAGAGGCTTTTGAGCCTTTTTTTTTTTTTTAGATCAAGTCTTGCTCTGTCCCCCAGGCTGGAGTACAGTGGCATGATCTTGGCTCACTGCCACCTCCACCTCCTGGGTTCAAGCAACTTTCACACCTCAGCCTTTTAAGTAGCTGGGATTTGGGTGCCCACCACCATGCCCCGCTAATTTTTGTATTTTTAGTAGAGACAGGATTTCACCATGTTGGCCAGGCTGGTCTCAAACTCCTGACCTGAGGTGATCCACCCTCCTCAGCCTCCCAAAGTGCTGGGATTACAGGAGTTAGCCACCACACCCAGCCTTAGGCCACTTTCTTGAGCCCACTCCCACTCGGTGGAGTATACTTTTGCTGCAATACATCTTTGTTTTCGTTGCTTCTTTCCTTTGTGGCTTTGTTTGTACACTTTGTTCAATTCTTTGTTCAATGTGCCAAGGACCTGGACAACTCACAGTCAAGACTTTCTATCCAGCAACACAAGGACTGGTCGGGCCTTCATCATGTGTAGCAGCAGTCCCTGCATGGAAGTGACGTACCAGGCATTGTATCTGACTGGCTTGTGGGGGTAATGACTGCATCTTACAGGTGGCCAGAGTTGGACTCTGTTACACAAGGACTTGTGTGACCACCCCAGGAAAAAAAAAAAAAAGAAAGAAACGTTGAATTTCTAACCACCAGTACCTCCGAATGTGGTCTTATTTAGAAATATGGTATTTACAGAGATAATCAAGTTAAAATGAGGTCATTAGCATGGGACCTATAACCATACATGACTGCTGTCCTTATCAAAAGGGGAACTTTGGACACAAAGACAAACACCTATTGAACGAAGATAATGTGGAGACAAGGTCAAGTCCATTCTCTTCCAGGCCAATCTATTTCAGGCTCACTGGGTCAGACAATCATCTTGGACCCTCTTGCTTTCTTCCAGCTCACCATGTTGTGTTCAGGCCTCTCCACTTCCTCAAGCTGTTCTTTTTCCTGAAATCATTTCTCTCCTTCCTGACCTGCTTCACCCCCAAAGGTCTTCCAGGCTAACGCTAGTGCGGCATGCTGCGTTCTGCCTGCCTGTGTATTCTCATGAAGACCTACTCTGCAAGGTGTTTCAAAGAGAAGACAGCCATGTGACTGGAATGATACATTTACAAGCCAGGGAATGCAAGGATTGCTGGTGACCAGCGGGCGTTAGGAAAAGGCAAGGAAGAATTCTATTCTAGAGCATCAGAGTGAGTGTGATCCTGCTTATATCTTGATTTTGAACTTCTAGCTTCCAGAACTCTGAAACGATAAACTTCGGTTCTATGCACCCAGTTTGGGGTGCTTTGTAATGGCAATCCTATCGAACACATACAGACCCTGTGGCCTTGACCTCATGGCCAGAGCTGTGTAGACTATAGAACACCAGTCACGGAAGTAGGGAAGTAGAAAAGGCTTTCTGGGTTGTTTTTTTTTTTTTTTTTTTTTTTTTAGTAGCAACAGGGTTTCACCATATTGGCCATGTTGGTCTCGAATTCCTGACCTCAAGTGATCCGCCAGCCTCAGCCTTCCAAAGTACTGGGATTACAGGTGTGAGCCACCACGCCTGGCCAACTGAGTTGATTGGATACAGGTGTCCCATAAATAAGCATCCTTCTCTTAGCCTGGGTTCAAAATCCTTCCAACCACTGCATTCTGCTCTGAAGCTAATTCTCTTCAGCATTTCCTCTGCTCCCCATTCATTCTTCTCTGCTTTTCTTTTCTTCTCTTGCTCTGTCTGAGTTGGGGGTCTCATGGGAGAGAAGCCTCTTGCAAAAACTCAGCAAAAAGAGCAAGAGAAAACGGAAGCATAGAAAATGCAAGACCGAGAGCATGCCAACCTTAATTACTGTTTGATTCTCTGTGTGGTCTCTTCTTGAGGGGCAGCTGAATTTCTGCCCTGAACTCTGAAAGTACCCATAAGTCCCTATAAATAGTTTTTAGATTTCCATCTAGCTCAAGTGGGTTCCTACTGGTTGCAACCAAAGAGATCTAAAAAATGCAAACTGCACTGGCATACACACACACACACACACACACACACACACACACACACACAGTGGCCATTGTGTCTCAGTGCCGTAGATGTGTGTTGCCTCCAAGATGTGGTGGACAGAGTATAGATGCCAAGGATGTACAGAGGACAGGGGATCCTTCCACCTGATAGCAGAGGGAGGCTTTTCATAGACATAAGCTTTGCAGGGTGCCCAGGAATTGTCCAGCAGAGGAATCAGTCCAGGCGGCAGGAACCACACTCTAGATTCCTGTGTCTCTGCAAGATTAACACTGAGCTGACTGGCACTGGCAAGGTTTTTATCATTCTCCAGCCAAAAAACAGCCAGCCTAGAAACAACACCGCTTCCCAGTTGCCATGTTAAATGGAGCCAGGCATTTAGAGATTGAGTTGTCCTGGATCCTCCTGTTTCCAAAAGGAAGCCTTAAATTCTCTGCCAATGGAAACCACATCTATGGATTCCCAAAACAAATCGATTCCCCTGCCTGTGGATTGCCATTCAGACACAGACACCGATAAACGCTACCTCCTAATTACAAGAGCAGCGTTCGAGCTGCACAAATATTTGCTTTGTTTCTCCACACTTCACCAATTAAGCTAAAGTAGAGAGTAAAATTGCATTACTGCGGATTGAACAAACAAAATGCCGTGGTTAACAGCCACCTCAAGGGATGCGTGGAAATGGGAGATCGGTCTCATGGCTTGACAACAGGTCTCTCCCTTGCATCCCAGGATGGGATAATGTGGGACGTTTCTTTTAAGTCAATGTATACATTTAAGTCAACATGTATCTTTTAAGTCAAGGTATATCAATGTCTGTGTTGCAGGCATATACACCTGCATGCAACGCCAATTGACTGTCTGTTTGTTTGTTCTGAGACAGTGTCTCATGCTGTTGCCCAGGTTGGAGTTCAGTGGTGCAATCTCTGCTCACTGCAACCTCCACCTGCCAGGTTCAAGCGATTCTCCTTCCTCAGCCTTTTGAGTACCTGGGACTACAGGTGCCTGCCACCAAGCCCAGCGAATTTTTTTTGTTTTTTGTTTTTTTTTAGTAGTGATGGGGTTTCACCATATTGGCCATGCTGGACTCAAACTCCTGACCTCAAGTGACCTGCCAGCCTCAGCTTCCCAAAGTACTCGGATTACAGGTGTGAGCCACCATGCCTGGCCAACTGGGTTGATTGGATACAGGTGTCCCATAAATAAGCATCCTTCTCTTAGCCTGGGTTCAAAATCCTTCCAACCACTGTGTTCTGCTCTCAAGCTAATTCTCTTCAGCATTTCCTCTGCTCCTCACTCATTCTTCTCTGCTTTTCTTTTTCCTCTTGTTCCGTCTTAGTTGGGGGTCTCGTGGGAGAGAAGCCTCTTGCAGAAACATGAGAGAAAGGAAAACAATGAAAGCATTTTCCATCTGCTGGTGACACTGGGGGAAGAAAAGGTTTTAAAAAATCGTCACGTGGTTTAATTTTATTCTAGGGTCGGTCTTGCTGCTGACAGTCCTCCTGGCCCCCGGCCAGTGAGTCCTGTGTCCTCACCATGCTGGGACAGGCATAATAGGGAATTAAGAGCCTAACCTGGGACAGTGCTACTCAGGCAGTCTGGTGGCTTTCATTAGCAGGAAAATGATCTGGTCTACCCTTGTACATAACTGGGAATTCTGATAAATTCTAACCAGAAAGAAGAGGAGGAGGAAGGGGACGGGAAATGACAGCTCCCTGCCACCAGGATGCCTCTGTGGTATCGCAGAGCTCTGGCAGGTGGTCCCCAAAGACTCACTGCTGTTATTCATTCGTGGTAGGCCCAAGAGCTGTAGAGATGAACAAGACACAGATCAGGCTTTGGGGATGCTTCAGACCTGGACACAGCCTGGCAGACTGGGTTCCTGAGATTGTCCACAGGCAGGCAGAACGCAGCATGCCGCACTAGCGTTAGCCTGGAAGACCTTTGGGGGTGAAGCAGGTCAGGAAGGAGAGAAATG